>JBBFKN010000080.1:0-245062 GCA_039654755.1 Calcarius lapponicus | reverse complement strand
GCTCCAGGCACACTGCAGCTGCAAAAGGCACCCCAAGGAAAGTGCAGAACTGCCACAACATGGCAGTCTACATCCCTTTGTCCTTGGACCTGCCCTAACCCTAGGCTGATTTACCTGCCTGTGGAAAAGGTTATTACAGAGCCTAGGGTTAGGGTTTCTTAAACCAGGAAGCCCTGAGCTCCAGGCACACTGCAGCTGCAAAAGGCACCCCAAAAAGAGCGCAAAACTGCCACAACATGGCTGTCTCCACCCTTTCTTCCTTGGGACCTTCCCTAACCCTAGGCTGATTTACCTGCCTATGGAAAAGGTTATTACAGAGCCTAGGGTTAGGATTTCTTAAACCAGGAAGCCCTGAGCTCCAGGCACACTGCAGCTGCAAAAGGCATCCCAAGGAAAGTGCAGAACTGCCACAACATAACTGTCTCCACTCCTTTTTCCTTGGGACCTTCCCTAACCCTAGGCTGATTTACCCTCCTAGGGTTAGTGTCAGGGTTGAGCCTAGGGTTAGGGTTTCTCAAACCAGGAAGCCCCGAGCTCCAGGCACACTGCAGCTGCAAAAGGCACCCCAAGAAAAGTGCAGAACTGCCACAACATGGCAGTCTCCATCTCTTTGTCCTTGGACCTTCCCTAACACTAGGCTTATTTATTTGCCTAAGGAAATGGTTATTAGTGGGCCTAGGGTTAGGGTTTCTTAAACCAGGAAGCCCTGAGCTCCAGGCACACTGCAGCTGCAAAAGGCATCCCAAAAAGAGCGCAAAACCGGCCCAACATGGCTGTCTCCATCCCTTTTTCCTTGGGACCTTCCTTAAACCTAGCCTGATTTACTTGCCTAGGGATCGGTTAGGGTGGAGCCTACGTTCAGGGTTTCTTAAACCAGGAAGCCCTGAGCTCCAGGCACACTGCAGCTGCAAAAGGCATCCCAAAGAGAGCGCAAAACTGCCACAACATGGCTGTCTCCATCCCTTTTTCCTTGGGACCTTCCCTAACCCTAGGCTGATTTACCTGCCTAGGGTTAGGGTTAGGGTTGAGCCTAGGGTTAGGGTTTCTCAAACCAGGAAGCCCTGAGCTCCAGGCACACTGCAGCTGCCAAAGGCATTCCAAAGAGAGCGCAAAACTGCCACAACAAGGCTGTCTCCACCCCTTCTTCCTTGGGACCTTCCCTAACACTAGGCTGATTTACCTGCCTGTGGAAATGGTTATTACAGAGCCTATGTAGAGGGTTTTTAACCAGGAAGCCCCGAGCTCCAGGCACACTGCAGCTGCAAAAGGCACCCCAAGGAAAGTGCAGAACTGCCACAACATGGCAGTCTCCATCTCTTTGTCCTTGGACCTTCCCTAACCCTAGGCTTATTTATTTGCCTAAGGAAATAGTTATTAGTGGGCCTAGGGTTAGGGTTTCTTAAACCAGGAAGCCCTAAGCTCCAAGCACACTGCAGCTGCAAAAGGCATCCCAAAAAGAGCGCAAAACCGGCCCAACATGGCTGTCTCCATCCCTTTTTCCTTGGGACCTTCCCTAAACCTAGCCTGATTTACTTGCCTAGGGATCGGTTAGGGTGGAGCCTACGTTTAGGGTTTCTTAAACCAGGAAGCCCTGAGCTCCAGGCACACTGCAGCTGCAAAAGGCATCCCAAAGAGAGCGCAAAACTGCCACAACATGGCTGTCTCCACCCCTTCTTCCCTGGGACCTTCCCGAAGCCTAGGCTGATTTACCTGCCTAGGGTTAGGGTTAGGGTTGAGCCTAGGATTAGGGTTTCTTAAACCAGGAAGCCCTGAGCTCCAGGCACACTGCAGCTGCAAAAGGCATCCCAAAGAGAGCCCAAAACTGCCACAACATGGCTGTCTCCATCCCTTTTTCCTTGGGACCTTCCCTAACCCTAGGCTGATTTACCTGCCTAGGGTTAGGGTTAGGGTTGAGCCTAGGGTTAGGGTTTCTCAAACCAGGAAGCCCTGAGCTCCAGGCACACTGCAGCTGCAAAAGGCATTCCAAACAGGGCGCAAAACTGCCAGAACATTTCTGTCTCCACCCCTTTTTCCTTGGGACCTTCCCTAACCCTAAGCTGATTTACCTGCCGACGAAAAAGGTTATTACAGTGCCTAGGCTTAGGGTTTCTTAAACCAGGAAGCCCTGAGCTCCAGGCACACTGCAGTTGCAAAAGGCATCCAATGGAAAGTGCAGAACTGCCACAACATGGCTGTCTCCACCCCTTTTTCCTTGGGACCTTCCCTAAACCTAACCTGATATACCTGCCTATGGAAAAGGGTAATCCTGGGCTTATGGAGAGGGTTTTTTTAATCAGGAAGCCCCGAGCTCCAGGCACACTGCAGCTGCAAAAGGCATCCCAAAGAGAGCCCAAAACTGCCACAACATGGCTGTCTCCATCCATTTTTCCTTGGGACCTTCCCTAACCCTAGGCTGATTTACCTGCTTAGGGTTAGGGTTAGGGTTGAGCCTAGGGTTAGGGTTTCTTAAATCAGGAAGCCCAGAGCTCCAGGCACACTGCAGCTGCAAAAGGCACCCCAAGGAAAGTGCAGAACTGCCACAACATGGGCGTCTCCATACCTTTGTCCTTGGACCTTCCGTAACCCTAGGCTTATTTATTTGCCCAAGGAAATGGATTTGAGTGGGCCTAGGGTTAGGGTTTCTCAAACCAGGAAGCCCTGAGCTCCAGGCACACTGCAGCTGCAAAAGGCATCCCCAAGAGAGCGCAAAACTGCCACAACAAGGCTGTCTCCACCCCTTTTTCCTTGGGACCTTACATAACCCTAGGTGATTTACTTGCCTATGGAAAAGGTACTACTGAGCCTAGGGTTAGGGTTCTTAAACCAGGAAGCCCAGAGCTCCAGGCACACTGCAGCTGCAAAAGGCACCCCAAAGAGAGTGCAAAACTGCCACAACATGGCTGTCTCCACCCCTTTTTCCTTGGGAACTTCCCTAACCCTTGGCTGATTTACCTGCCTATGGTTAGGGTTAGGGTTGAGCCTAGGGTTAGGGTTTCTTAAACCAGGAAGCCCTGAGCTCCAGGCACACTGCAGCTGCAAAAGGCATCTCAAAGAGAGCGCAAAACTGCCACAACATGGCTGTCTCCACCCTTTCTTCCTTGGGACCTTACTTAACCCTAGGCTGATTTACCTGCCTATGGAAAAGGTTATTACAGAGCCTAGGGTTAGGGTTTCTTAAACCAGGAAGCCCTGAGCTCCAGGCACACTGCAGCTGCAAAAGGCATCCCAAAGAGAGCGCAAAACTGCCACAACATGGCTGTCTCCACCCCTTTTTCCTTGGGACCTTCCCTAACCCTAGGCTGATTTAGCTGCCTAGGGTTAGTGTCAGGGTTGAGCCAAGGGTTAGGGTTTCTCAAACCAGGAAGCCCTGAGCTCCAGGCACACTGCAGCTGCAAAAGGCATCCCAAAGAGAGCCCAAAACTGCCACAACATGGCTGTCTCCACCCCTTCTTCCTTGGGACCTTCCCTAACCCTTGGCTGATTTACCTGTCTATGGAAAAGGGTATTACAGAGCCCAGGGTTAGGGTTTTTTAAACCAGGAAGCCCTGAGCTCCAGGCACACTGCAGCTGCAAAAGGCATCCCAAAGAGAGCGCAAAACTGCCACAACATGGCTGTCTCCACCCCTTCTTCCCTGGGACCTTCCCTAACCCTAGGCTGATTTACCTGCTTATGGAAAAGATTATTACTGAGCCTAGGGTTAGGGTTTCTTAAGCCAGGAAGCCCTGAGCTCCAGGCACACTGCAGCTGCAAAAGGCATCCCAAAGAGAGCGCAAAACTGCCACAACATGGCTGTCTCCACCCCTTTTTCCTTGGGATGTTACTTAACCCTAGGTGATTTACTTGCCTATGGAAAACGTTATTACAGAGCCTAGGGTTAGGGTTTCTTAAACCAGGAAGCCCTGATCTCCAGGCACACTGCAGCTGCAAAAGGCATCCCAAAGAGAGCGCAAAACTGCCACAACATGGCTTTCTCCACCCCTTCTTCCTTGGGACCTTCCCTAACCCTAGGCTGATTCTCCTGCCTAGGGTTAGGGTTAGGGTTGAGCCTAGGGTTAGGGTTTCTTAAACCAGGAAGCCCCAAGCTCCAGGCACACTGCAGCTGCAAAAGGCATCCCAAAGAGAGAGCAAAACTGCCACAACATGGCTGTCTCCACCCCTTTTTCCTTGGGACGTTATTTAACCCTAGGCTGATTTAATTGCCTATGGAAAAGGTTATTACGGAGCCTAGAGTAAGGGTTTCTTAAACGAGGAAGCCCTGAGCTCCAGGCACACTGCAGCTGCAAAGGCATCCCAAAGAGAGCGCAAAACTGCCACAACATGGCTTTCTCCACCCCTTCTTCCTTGGGACCTTCCCTAACCCTAGGCTGATTTACCTGCCTTGGGTTAGGGTTAGGGTTGAGCCTAGGGTTACTGTTTCTTAAACCAGGAAGCCCTGGCTCCAGGCACACTGCAGCTGCAAAAGGCATCCCAAAGAGAGCACAAAACTGCCACAACATGGCTGTCTCTAGCCCCTTTTCCTTGGGACCTTCCCTAACCCTAGGCTGATTTACCTGCCTAGGGTTAGGGTTAGGGTTGAGCCTAGGGTTAGGGTTTCTCAAACTAGGAAGCCCTGAGCTCCAGGCACACTGCAGCTGCAAAAGGCATCCCAAAGAGAGCGCAAAACTGCCACAACATGGCTGTCTCCATTGTTTTTTCCTTGGGATGTTACATAACCATAGGTGATTTACTTGCCTATGGAAAAGGTTTTTACAGAGCCTAGGGTTAGGGTTTCTCAAACCAGGAAGCCCTGATCTCCAGGCACACTGCAGCTGCAAAAGGCATCTCAAAGAGAGCGCAAAACTGCCACAACATGGCTGTCTCCACCCCTTTTTCCTTGGGACCTTCCCTAAACCTAGGCTGATTTACCTGCCTAGGGTTAGGGTTAGGGTTGAGCCTAGTGTTAGGGTTTCTCAAACCAGGAAGCCTTCGCTCCAGGCACACTGCAGCTGCAAAAGGCATCCCAAAGAGAGCGCAAAACTGCCACAACATGGCTGTCTCCACCCCTTTTTCCTTGGGACCTTCCCTAACCCTAGGCTGATTTACCTGCCTAGGGTTAGGGTTAGGGTTGAGCCTAGGGTTAGGGTTTCTCAAACCAGGAAGCCCTGAGCTCCAGGCACACTGCAGCTGCAAAAGGCATCCCAAAGAGAGCGCAAAACTGCCACAACATGGCTGTCTCCACCCCTTTTTCCTTGGGACCTTCCCTAACCCTAGGCTGATTTACCTGCCTAGGGTTAGGGTTAGGGTTGAGCCTAGGGTTAGGGTTTCTCAAACCAGGAAGCCCTGAGCTCCAGGCACACTGCAGCTGCAAAAGGCATCCCAAAGAGAGCGCAAAACTGCCACAACATGGCTGTCTCCACCCCTTCTTCCTTGGGACGTTACTTGACCCTAGGTGATTTACTTGCCTATGGAAAAGGTTATTACGGAGCCTAGAGTTAGGGTTTCTTAAACGAGAAAGACCTGATCTCCAGGCACACTGCAGGTGCAAAGGCATCCCAAAGAGAGCGCAAAACTGCCACAACATGGCTGTCTCCACCCCTTTTTCCTTGGGACGTTACTTAACCCTAGGTGATTTACTTGCCTAAGGAAAAGGTTATTACAGAGCCCAGGGTTAGGGTTTCTTAAACAAGGAAGCACTGATCTCCAGGCACACTGCAGCTGCAAAAGGAATCCCAAAGAGAGCGCAAAACTGCCACAACATGGCTGTCTCCACCCCTTTTTCCTTGGGACCTTCCCTAAACCTTGCCTGATTTACCTGCCTAGGGTTAGGGTTAGGGTTGAGCCTAGGGTTAGGGTTCCTTAAACCAGGATGCCCTGAGCTCCAGGCACACTGCAGCTGCAAAAGGCATCCCAAAGAGAGCGCAAAACTGCCACAACATGGCTGTCTCCACCTCTTTTTCCTTGGGACCGTCCCTAACCCTAGGCTGATTTACCTGCCTAGGGTTAGGGTTAGGGTTGAGCCGAGGGTTAGGGTTTCTCAAACCAGGAAGCCCTGAGCTCCAGGCACACTGCAGCTGAAAAGGCATCCCAAAGAGGGCGCAAAACTGCCACAACATGGCTGTCTCCACCCCTTTTTCCTTGGGACCTTCCGTAACCCTAGGCTGATTTACCTGCCTAGGGTTAGGGTTAGGGTTGAGCCTAGGGTTAGGGTTTTTTAAACCAGGAAGCCCTGAGCTCCAGGCACACTGCAGCTGCAAAGGCATCCCAAAGAGAGCGCAAAACTGCCACAAGATGGCTGTCTCCACCCCTTTTTCCTTGGGACCTTACTTAACCCTAGGCGATTTACTTGCCTATGGAAAACGTCATTATGGAGCCTAGAGTTAGGGTTTCTTAAACGAGGAAGCCCTGATCTCCAGGCACACTGCCGCTGCAAAGGCATCCCAAAGAGAGCGCAAAACTGCCACAACATGGCTGTCTCCACTGTTTTTTCCTTGGGATGTTACTTAACCCTAGGTGATTTACTTGCCTATGGAAAACGTTATTACAGAGCCTAGGGTTAGGGTTTCTTAAACCAGGAAGCTCTGATCTCCAGGCACACTGCAGCTGCAAAAGGCATCCCAAAGAGAGCGCAAAACTGCCACAAGATGGCTGTCTCCACCCCTTCTTCCTTGGGACCTTCCCTAACCCTAGGCTGATTTACATGCCTAGGGTTAGGGTTAGGGTTGAGCCTAGGGTTAGGGTTTCTTAAACCAGGAAGCCCCGAGCTCCAGGCACACTGCAGCTGCAAAAGGCATCCCAAAGAGAGCGCAAAACTGCCACAACATGGCTGTCTCCAGCCCTTCTTCCTTGGGACCTTCCCTAACCCTTGGCTGATTTACCTGTCTATGGAAAAGGGTATTACAGAGCCCAGGGTTAGGGTTTTTTAAACCAGGAAGCCCTGAGCTCCAGGCACACTGCAGCTGCAAAAGGCATCCCAAAGAGAGCGCAAAACTGCCACAACATGGCTGTCTCCACCCCTTCTTCCCTGGGACCTTCCCGAAGCCTAGGCTGATTTACCTGCCTAGGGTTAGGGTTAGGGTTGAGCCTAGGATTAGGGTTTCTTAAACCAGGAAGCCCTGAGCTCCAGGCACACTGCAGCTGCAAAAGGCATCCCAAAGAGAGCCCAAAACTGCCACAACATGGCTGTCTCCATCCCTTTTTCCTTGGGACCTTCCCTAACCCTAGGCTGATTTACCTGCCTAGGGTTAGGGTTAGGGTTGAGCCTAGGGTAAGGGTTTCTCAAACCAGGAAGCCCTGAGCTCCAGGCACACTGCAGCTGCAAAAGGCATTCCAAACAGGGCGCAAAACTGCCAGAACATTTCTGTCTCCACCCCTTTTTCCTTGGGACCTTCCCTAACCCTAAGCTGATTTACCTGCCGACGAAAAAGGTTATTACAGTGCCTAGGCTTAGGGTTTCTTAAACCAGGAAGCCCTGAGCTCCAGGCACACTGCAGTTGCAAAAGGCATCCAATGGAAAGTGCAGAACTGCCACAACATGGCTGTCTCCATCCATTTTTCCTTGGGACCTTCCCTAACCCTAGGCTGATTTACCTGCTTAGGGTTAGGGTTAGGGTTGAGCCTAGGGTTAGGGTTTCTTAAATCAGGAAGCCCAGAGCTCCAGGCACACTGCAGCTGCAAAAGGCACCCCAAGGAAAGTGCAGAACTGCCACAACATGGGCGTCTCCATACCTTTGTCCTTGGACCTTCCGTAACCCTAGGCTTATTTATTTGCCCAAGGAAATGGTTATGAGTGGGCCTAGGGTTAGGGTTTCTCAAACCAGGAAGCCCTGAGCTCCAGGCACACTGCAGCTGCAAAAGGCATCCCCAAGAGAGCGCAAAACTGCCACAACAAGGCTGTCTCCACCCCTTTTTCCTTGGGACCTTACATAACCCTAGGTGATTTACTTGCCTATGGAAAAGGTACTACTGAGCCTAGGGTTAGGGTTCTTAAACCAGGAAGCCCAGAGCTCCAGGCACACTGCAGCTGCAAAAGGCATCCCAAAGAGAGCGCAAAACTGCCACAACATGGCTGTCTCCACCCCTTCTTCCCTGGGACCTTCCCGAAGCCTAGGCTGATTTACCTGCCTAGGGTTAGGGTTAGGGTTGAGCCTAGGATTAGGGTTTCTTAAACCAGGAAGCCCTGAGCTCCAGGCACACTGCAGCTGCAAAAGGCATCCCAAAGAGAGCCCAAAACTGCCACAACATGGCTGTCTCCATCCCTTTTTCCTTGGGACCTTCCCTAACCCTAGGCTGATTTACCTGCCAAGGGTTAGGGTTAGGGTTGAGCCTAGGGTTAGGGTTTCTCAAACCAGGAAGCCCTGAGCTCCAGGCACACTGCAGCTGCAAAAGGCATTCCAAACAGGGCGCAAAACTGCCAGAACATTTCTGTCTCCACCCCTTTTTCCTTGGGACCTTCCCTAACCCTAAGCTGATTTACCTGCCGACGAAAAAGGTTATTACAGTGCCTAGGCTTAGGGTTTCTTAAACCAGGAAGCCCTGAGCTCCAGGCACACTGCAGTTGCAAAAGGCATCCAATGGAAAGTGCAGAACTGCCACAACATGGCTGTCTCCACCCCTTTTTCCTTGGGACCTTCCCTAAACCTAACCTGATATACCTGCCTATGGAAAAGGGTAATCCTGGGCTTATGGAGAGGGTTTTTTTAATCAGGAAGCCCCGAGCTCAAGGCACACTGCAGCTGCAAAAGGCATCCCAAAGAGAGCCCAAAACTGCCACAACATGGCTGTCTCCATCCATTTTTCCTTGGGACCTTCCCTAACCCTAGGCTGATTTACCTGCTTAGGGTTAGGGTTAGGGTTGAGCCTAGGGTTAGGGTTTCTTAAATCAGGAAGCCCAGAGCTCCAGGCACACTGCAGCTGCAAAAGGCACCCCAAGGAAAGTGCAGAACTGCCACAACATGGGCGTCTCCATACCTTTGTCCTTGGACCTTCCGTAACCCTAGGCTTATTTATTTGCCCAAGGAAATGGTTATGAGTGGGCCTAGGTTTAGGGTTTCTCAAACCAGGAAGCCCTGAGCTCCAGGCACACTGCAGCTGCAAAAGGCATCCCCAAGAGAGCGCAAAACTGCCACAACAAGGCTGTCTCCACCCCTTTTTCCTTGGGACCTTACATAACCCTAGGTGATTTACTTGCCTATGGAAAAGGTACTACTGAGCCTAGGGTTAGGGTTCTTAAACCAGGAAGCCCAGAGCTCCAGGCACACTGCAGCTGCAAAAGGCACCCCAAAGAGAGTGCAAAACTGCCACAACATGGCTGTCTCCACCCCTTTTTCCTTGGGAACTTCCCTAACCCTTGGCTGATTTACCTGCCTATGGTTAGGGTTAGGGTTGAGCCTAGGGTTAGGGTTTCTTAAACCAGGAAGCCCTGAGCTCCAGGCACACTGCAGCTGCAAAAGGCATCTCAAAGAGAGCGCAAAACTGCCACAACATGGCTGTCTCCACCCTTTCTTCCTTGGGACCTTACTTAACCCTAGGCTGATTTACCTGCCTATGGAAAAGGTTATTACAGAGCCTAGGGTTAGGGTTTCTTAAACCAGGAAGCCCTGAGCTCCAGGCACACTGCAGCTGCAAAAGGCATCCCAAAGAGAGCGCAAAACTGCCACAACATGGCTGTCTCCACCCCTTTTTCCTTGGGACCTTCCCTAACCCTAGGCTGATTTACCTGCCTAGGGTTAGTTTCAGGGTTGAGCCAAGGGTTAGGGTTTCTCAAACCAGGAAGCCCTGAGCTCCAGGCACACTGCAGCTGCAAAAGGCATCCCAAAGAGAGCCCAAAACTGCCACAACATGGCTGTCTCCACCCCTTCTTCCTTGGGACCTTCCCTAACCCTTGGCTGATTTACCTGTCTATGGAAAAGGGTATTACAGAGCCCAGGGTTAGGGTTTTTTAAACCAGGAAGCCCTGAGCTCCAGGCACACTGCAGCTGCAAAAGGCATCCCAAAGAGAGCGCAAAACTGCCACAACATGGCTGTCTCCACCCCTTCTTCCCTGGGACCTTCCCTAACCCTAGGCTGATTTACCTGCTTATGGAAAAGATTATTACTGAGCCTAGGGTTAGGGTTTCTTAAGCCAGGAAGCCCTGAGCTCCAGGCACACTGCAGCTGCAAAAGGCATCCCAAAGAGAGCGCAAAACTGCCACAACATGGCTGTCTCCACCCCTTTTTCCTTGGGATGTTACTTAACCCTAGGTGATTTACTTGCCTATGGAAAACGTTATTACAGAGCCTAGGGTTAGGGTTTCTTAAACCAGGAAGCCCTGATCTCCAGGCACACTGCAGCTGCAAAAGGCATCCCAAAGAGAGCGCAAAACTGCCACAACATGGCTTTCTCCACCCCTTCTTCCTTGGGACCTTCCCTAACCCTAGGCTGATTCTCCTGCCTAGGGTTAGGGTTAGGGTTGAGCCTAGGGTTAGGGTTTCTTAAACCAGGAAGCCCTGAGCTCCAGGCACACTGCAGCTGCAAAAGGCATCCCAAAGAGAGAGCAAAACTGCCACAACATGGCTGTCTCCACCCCTTTTTCCTTGGGACGTTATTTAACCCTAGGCTGATTTAATTGCCTATGGAAAAGGTTATTACGGAGCCTAGAGTAAGGGTTTCTTAAACGAGGAAGCCCTGAGCTCCAGGCACACTGCAGCTGCAAAGGCATCCCCAAAGAGAGCGCAAAACTGCCACAACATGGCTTTCTCCACCCCTTCTTCCTTGGGACCTTCCCTAACCCTAGGCTGATTTACCTGCCTTGGGTTAGGGTTAGGGTTGAGCCTAGGGTTACTGTTTCTTAGACCAGGAAGCCCTGGCTCCAGGCACACTGCAGCTGCAAAAGGCATCCCAAAGAGAGCACAAAACTGCCACAACATGGCTGTCTCTAGCCCCTTTTCCTTGGGACCTTCCCTAACCCTAGGCTGATTTACCTGCCTAGGGTTAGGGTTAGGGTTGAGCCTAGGGTTAGGGTTTCTCAAACTAGGAAGCCCTGAGCTCCAGGCACACTGCAGCTGCAAAAGGCATCCCAAAGAGAGCGCAAAACTGCCACAACATGGCTGTCTCCATTGTTTTTTCCTTGGGATGTTACATAACCATAGGTGATTTACTTGCCTATGGAAAAGGTTTTTACAGAGCCTAGGGTTAGGGTTTCTCAAACCAGGAAGCCCTGATCTCCAGGCACACTGCAGCTGCAAAAGGCATCTCAAAGAGAGCGCAAAACTGCCACAACATGGCTGTCTCCACCCCTTTTTCCTTGGGACCTTCCCTAAACCTAGGCTGATTTACCTGCCTAGGGTTAGGGTTAGGGTTGAGCCTAGTGTTAGGGTTTCTCAAACCAGGAAGCCTTCGCTCCAGGCACACTGCAGCTGCAAAAGGCATCCCAAAGAGAGCGCAAAACTGCCACAACATGGCTGTCTCCACCCCTTTTTCCTTGGGACCTTCCCTAACCCTAGGCTGATTTACCTGCCTAGGGTTAGGGTTAGGGTTGAGCCTAGGGTTAGGGTTTCTCAAACCAGGAAGCCCTGAGCTCCAGGCACACTGCAGCTGCAAAAGGCATCCCAAAGAGAGCGCAAAACTGCCACAACATGGCTGTCTCCACCCCTTTTTCCTTGGGACCTTCCCTAACCCTAGGCTGATTTACCTGCCTAGGGTTAGGGTTAGGGTTGAGCCTAGGGTTAGGGTTTCTCAAACCAGGAAGCCCTGAGCTCCAGGCACACTGCAGCTGCAAAAGGCATCCCAAAGAGAGCGCAAAACTGCCACAACATGGCTGTCTCCACCCCTTCTTCCTTGGGACGTTACTTGACCCTAGGTGATTTACTTGCCTATGGAAAAGGTTATTACGGAGCCTAGAGTTAGGGTTTCTTAAACGAGAAAGACCTGATCTCCAGGCACACTGCAGGTGCAAAGGCATCCCAAAGAGAGCGCAAAACTGCCACAACATGGCTGTCTCCACCCCTTTTTCCTTGGGACGTTACTTAACCCTAGGTGATTTACTTGCCTAAGGAAAAGGTTATTACAGAGCCTAGGGTTAGGGTTTCTTAAACAAGGAAGCACTGATCTCCAGGCACACTGCAGCTGCAAAAGGAATCCCAAAGAGAGCGCAAAACTGCCACAACATGGCTGTCTCCACCCCTTTTTCCTTGGGACCTTCCCTAAACCTTGCCTGATTTACCTGCCTAGGGTTAGGGTTAGGGTTGAGCCTAGGGTTAGGGTTCCTTAAACCAGGATGCCCTGAGCTCCAGGCACACTGCAGCTGCAAAAGGCATCCCAAAGAGAGCGCAAAACTGCCACAACATGGCTGTCTCCACCTCTTTTTCCTTGGGACCGTCCCTAACCCTAGGCTGATTTACCTGCCTAGGGTTAGGGTTAGGGTTGAGCCGAGGGTTAGGGTTTCTCAAACCAGGAAGCCCTGAGCTCCAGGCACACTGCAGCTGAAAAGGCATCCCAAAGAGGGCGCAAAACTGCCACAACATGGCTGTCTCCACCCCTTTTTCCTTGGGACCTTCCGTAACCCTAGGCTGATTTACCTGCCTAGGGTTAGGGTTAGGGTTGAGCCTAGGGTTAGGGTTTTTTAAACCAGGAAGCCCTGAGCTCCAGGCACACTGCAGCTGCAAAGGCATCCCAAAGAGAGCGCAAAACTGCCACAAGATGGCTGTCTCCACCCCTTTTTCCTTGGGACCTTACTTAACCCTAGGCGATTTACTTGCCTATGGAAAACGTCATTATGGAGCCTAGAGTTAGGGTTTCTTAAACGAGGAAGCCCTGATCTCCAGGCACACTGCCGCTGCAAAGGCATCCCAAAGAGAGCGCAAAACTGCCACAACATGGCTGTCTCCATTGTTTTTTCCTTGGGATGTTACTTAACCCTAGGTGATTTACTTGCCTATGGAAAACGTTATTACAGAGCCTAGGGTTAGGGTTTCTTAAACCAGGAAGCCCTGATCTCCAGGCACACTGCAGCTGCAAAAGGCATCCCAAAGAGAGCGCAAAACTGCCACAAGATGGCTGTCTCCACCCCTTCTTCCTTGGGACCTTCCCTAACCCTAGGCTGATTTACATGCCTAGGGTTAGGGTTAGGGTTGAGCCTAGGGTTAGGGTTTCTTAAACCAGGAAGCCCCGAGCTCCAGGCACACTGCAGCTGCAAAAGGCATCCCAAAGAGAGCGCAAAACTGCCACAACATGGCTGTCTCCAGCCCTTCTTCCTTGGGACCTTCCCTAACCCTTGGCTGATTTACCTGTCTATGGAAAAGGGTATTACAGAGCCCAGGGTTAGGGTTTTTTAAACCAGGAAGCCCTGAGCTCCAGGCACACTGCAGCTGCAAAAGGCATCCCAAAGAGAGCGCAAAACTGCCACAACATGGCTGTCTCCACCCCTTCTTCCCTGGGACCTTCCCTAACCCTAGGCTGATTTACCTGCTTATGGAAAAGATTATTACTGAGCCTAGGGTTAGGGTTTCTTAAGCCAGGAAGCCCTGATCTCCAGGCACACTGCAGCTGCAAAAGGCATCCCAAAGAGAGCGCAAAACTGCCACAACATGGCTGTCTCCATCCATTTTTCCTTGGGACCTTCCCTAACCCTAGGCTGATTCTCCTGCCTAGGGTTAGGGTTAGGGTTGAGCCTAGGGTTAGGGTTTCTCAAACCAGGAAGCCCTGAGCTCCAGGCACACTGCAGCTGCAAAAGGCATTCCAAAGAGAGCGCAAAACTGCCACAACAAGGCTGTCTCCACCCCTTCTTCCTTGGGACCTTCCCTAACACTAGGCTGATTTACCTGCCTATGGAAAAGGTTATTACAGAGCCTAGGGTTAGGGTTTCTTAAACCAGGAAGCCCTGAGCTCCAGGCACACTGCAGCTGCAAAAGGCATCCCAAAGAGAGCGCAAAACTGCAACAACATGGCTGTCTCCACCCCTATTTCCTTGGGACGTTACTTAACCCTTTGTGATTTACTTGCCTATGGAAAAGGTTATTACGGAGCCTAGAGTTAGGGTTTCTTAAACGAGAAACCCCTGATCTCCAGGCACACTGCAGCTGCAAAGGCATCCCAAAGAGAGCGCAAAACTGCCACAACATGGCGGTCTCCACCCCTTTTTCATGGGACGTTACTTAACCCTAGGTGATTTACTTGCCGATGGAAAAGGTTATTACAGAGCCTAGGGTTAGGGTTTCTTAAACAAGGAAGCCCTGATCTCCAGGCACACTGCAGCTGCAAAAGGCATCCCAAAGAGAGCGCAAAACTGCCACAACATGCCTGTCTCCAGCCCTTTTTCCTTGGGACCTTCCCTAACCCTAGGCTGATTACCTCCCGAGGGATAGGGTTAGTGTTGAGCCTAGGGTTAGGGTTTCTTAAACGAGGAAGCCCTGAGCTCCAGGCACACTGCAGCTGCAAAAGGCATCCCAAAGAGAGCGCAAAACTGCCACAACATGGCTGTCTCCAACCCTTTTTCCTTGGGACCTTGCCTAACCCTAGGCTGATTTACCTGCCTAGGGTTATGGTTAGGGTTGAGCCTAGGGTTCGGGTTTCTTAAACCAGGAAGCCCTGAGCTCCAGGCACACTGCAGCTGCAAAAGGCATACCAAAGAGAGCGCAAAACTGCCACAACATGGCTGTCTCCACCGCTTTTTCCTTGGGACGTTACTTAACCCTAGGCTGATTCTCCTGCCTAGGGTTAAGGTTAGGGTTGAGCCTAGGGTTAGGGTTTCTCAAACCAGGAAGCCCTGATCTCCAGGCACACTGCAGCTGCAAAAGGCATCCCAAAGAGAGCGCAAAACTGCCACAACATGGCTGTCTCCACCCCTTTTTCCTTGGGACGTTACTTAACCCTAGGTGATTTACTTGCCTATGGAAAAGGTTATTACGGAGCCTAGAGTTAGGGTTTCTTAAACGAGAAAGACCTGATCTCCAGGCACACTGCAGGTGCAAAGGCATCCCAAGGAGAGCGCAAAACTGCCACAACATGGCTGTCTCCACCCCTTTTTCCTTGGGACGTTACTTAACCCTAGGTGATTTACTTGCCTAAGGAAAAGGTTATTAGAGAGCCTAGGGTTAGGGTTTCATAAACAAGGAAGCCCTGATCTCCAGGCACACTACAGCTGCAAAAGGAATCCCAAAGAGAGCGCAAAACTGCCACAACATGGCTGTCTCCAACCCTTTTTCCTTGGGACCTTCCCTAACCCTAGGCTCATTACCTGCCTAGGGTTAGGGTTAGGGTTGAGACTAGGGTTAGGGTTTTTTAAACCAGGAAGCCCTGAGCTCCAGGCACACTGCAGCTGCAAAGGCATCCCAAAGAGAGCGCAAAACTGCCACAAGATGGCTGTCTCCACCCCTTTTTCCTTGGGACCTTACTTAACCCTAGGCGATTTACTTGCCTATGGAAAACGTCATTATGGAGCCTAGAGTTAGGGTTTCTTAAACGAGGAAGCCCTGATCTCCAGGCACACTGCAGCTGCAAAGGCATCCCAAAGAGAGCGCAAAACTGCCACAACATGGCTGTCTCCACTGTTTTTTCCTTGGGATGTTACTTAACCCTAGGTGATTTACTTGCCTATGGAAAACGTTATTACAGAGCCTAGGGTTAGGGTTTCTTAAACCAGGAAGCCCTGATCTCGAGGCACACTGCAGCTGCAAAAGGCATCCCAAAGAGAGCGCAAAACTGCCACAAGATGGCTGTCTCCACCCCTTCTTCCTTGGGACCTTCCCTAACCCTAGGCTGATTTACATGCCTAGGGTTAGGGTTAGGGTTGAGCCTAGGGTTAGGGTTTCTTAAACCAGGAAGCCCTGAGCTCCAGGCACACTGCAGCTGCAAAAGGCATCCCAAAGAGAGCGCAAAACTGCCACAACATGGCTGTCTCCAGCCCTTTTTCCTTGGGACCTTCCCTAACCCAAGGCTGATTTTCCTGCCTAGGGTTAGGGTAAGGGTTGAGCCTAGGGTTAGGGTTTCTCAAACTAGGAAGCCCTGAGCTCCAGGCACACTGCAGCTGCAAAAGACATCCCAAAGAGAGCGCAAAACTGCCACAACATGGCTGTCTCCACCCCTATTTCCTTGGGACCTTCCCTAACCCTAGGCTGATTTACCTGCCTAGGGTTAGGGTTAGGGTTGAGGCAAGGGTTAGGGTTTCTTAAACCAGGAAGCCCTGAGCTCCAGGCACACTGCAGCTGCAAAAGGCATCCCAAAGAGAGCGCAAAACTGCCACAACATGGCTGTCTCCATCCCTTTTTCCTTGGGATGTAACTTAATCCTAGGTGATATTCTTGCCTATGGAAAAGGTTATTACAGAGCCTAGGGTTAGGGTTTCTCAAACCAGGAAGCCCTG
Source organism: Calcarius lapponicus (assembly GCA_039654755.1). Taxonomy (NCBI): domain Eukaryota; kingdom Metazoa; phylum Chordata; class Aves; order Passeriformes; family Fringillidae; genus Calcarius; species Calcarius lapponicus. Next base: position 228,745 of record JBBFKN010000080.1, on the reverse strand, counting down.
ATCTCCAGGCACACTGCAGCTGCAAAAGGCATCTCAAAGAGAGCGCAAAACTGCCACAACATGGCTGTCTCCACCCCTTCTTCCTTGGGACCTTCCGTAACCCTAGGCTGATTTACCTGCCTAGGGTTAGGGTTAGGGTTGAGCCTAGGGTTAGGGTTTCTCAAACCAGGAAGCCCTGAGCTCCAGGCACACTGCAGCTGCAAAAGGCATCCCAAAGAGAGCGCAAAACTGCCACAAGATGGCTGTCTCCACCCCATTTTCCTTGGGACCTTCCCTAACCCTTGCCTGATTTACCTGCCTACGGTTAGGGTTAGGGTTGAGCCTAGGGTTAAGGTTTGTTAAACCAGGAAGCCCTGAGCTCCAGGCACACTGCAGCTGCAAAAGGCATCCCAAAGAGAGCGCAAAACTGCCACAACAGGGCTGTCTCCACCCCTTTTTCCTTGGGACCTTCCCTATCCGTAGGCTGATTCACCTGTCTATGGAAAAGGTTATTACTGATCCGATCGAGAGGGTTTTTTAACCAGGAAGCCCTGAGCTCCAGGCACACTGCAGCTGCAAAAGGCACCCCAAAGCAAGTGCAGAACTGCCACAACATAGCTGTCAACACCCCTTTTTCCTTGGGACCTTCCCTAACCCTAGGCTGATTTACCTGCCTTGGTTTAGGGTTAGGGTTGAGCCTAGGGTTAGTGTTTTTTAAACCAGGAAGCCCTGAGCTCCAGGCACACTGCAGCTGCAAAAGGCATCCCAAAGAGAGTGGAAAACTGCCACAACACGACTGTCTCCACAGCTTTTTCCTTGGGACCTTACTTAACCCTAGGTGGTTTACTTCCCTAAGGAAAAGTTTATTACAGAGCCTAGGGTTAGGGTTTCTTAAACGAGGAAGCCCTGAGCTCCAGGCACACTGCAGCTGCAAAAGGCATCCCAAAGAGAGCGCAAAACTGCCACAACATGGCTGTCTCCACCACTTTTTCCTTGGGACCTTCCCTAACACTAACCTGATTTACCTGCCTAGGGTTAGGGTTAGGGTTGAGCCTAGGGTTAGGGTTTCTTAAACCAGGAAGCCCTGAGCTCCAGGCACACTGCAGCTGCAAAAGGCATCCCAAAGAGAGTGCAAAACTGCCACAACATGGCTGTCTCCACCCCTTTTTCCTTGGGACCTTCCCTAAGCCTAGGCTGATTTACCTGCCTGGGGTTAGGGTTGGGGTTGAGCCTAGGGTTAGGGTTTCTCAAACCAGGAAGCCCTGAGCTCCAGGCACACTGCAGCTGCAAAAGGCATCCCAAAGAGAGCGCAAAACTGCCACAACATGGCTGTCTCCACCCCTTCTTCCTTGGGACGTTACTTAACCCTAGGTGATTTACTTGCCTATGGAAAAGGTTATTACGGAGCCTAGAGTTAGGGTTTCTTAAACCAGGAAGCCCTGATCTCCAGGCACACTGCAGCTGCAAAAGGCATCCCAAAGAGAGCGCAAAACTGCCACAACATGGCTGTCTCCACCCCTTTTTCCTTGGGACGTTACTTAACCCTAGGTGATTTACTTGCCTAAGGAAAAGGTTATTAGAGAGCCTAGGGTTAGGGTTTCATAAACAAGGAAGCCCTGATCTCCAGGCACACTACAGCTGCAAAAGGAATCCCAAAGAGAGCGCAAAACTGCCACAACATGGCTGTCTCCAACCCTTTTTCCTTGGGACCTTCCCTAACCCTAGGCTGATTTACCTGCCTAGGGTTAGGGTTAGGGTTGAGCCTAGGGTTAGGGTTTCTCAAACTAGGAAGCCCTGAGCTCCAGGCACACTGCAGCTGCAAAAGGCATCCCAAAGAGAGCGCAAAACTGCCACAACATGGCTGTCTCCATTGTTTTTTCCTTGGGATGTTACATAACCATAGGTGATTTACTTGCCTATGGAAAAGGTTTTTACAGAGCCTAGGGTTAGGGTTTCTCAAACCAGGAAGCCCTGATCTCCAGGCACACTGCAGCTGCAAAAGGCATCTCAAAGAGAGCGCAAAACTGCCACAACATGGCTGTCTCCACCCCTTTTTCCTTGGGACCTTCCCTAAACCTAGGCTGATTTACCTGCCTAGGGTTAGGGTTAGGGTTGAGCCTAGTGTTAGGGTTTCTCAAACCAGGAAGCCTTCGCTCCAGGCACACTGCAGCTGCAAAAGGCATCCCAAAGAGAGCGCAAAACTGCCACAACATGGCTGTCTCCACCCCTTTTTCCTTGGGACCTTCCCTAACCCTAGGCTGATTTACCTGCCTAGGGTTAGGGTTAGGGTTGAGCCTAGGGTTAGGGTTTCTCAAACCAGGAAGCCCTGAGCTCCAGGCACACTGCAGCTGCAAAAGGCATCCCAAAGAGAGCGCAAAACTGCCACAACATGGCTGTCTCCACCCCTTTTTCCTTGGGACCTTCCCTAACCCTAGGCTGATTTACCTGCCTAGGGTTAGGGTTAGGGTTGAGCCTAGGGTTAGGGTTTCTCAAACCAGGAAGCCCTGAGCTCCAGGCACACTGCAGCTGCAAAAGGCATCCCAAAGAGAGCGCAAAACTGCCACAACATGGCTGTCTCCACCCCTTCTTCCTTGGGACGTTACTTAACCCTAGGTGATTTACTTGCCTATGGAAAAGGTTATTACGGAGCCTAGAGTTAGGGTTTCTTAAACGAGAAAGACCTGATCTCCAGGCACACTGCAGGTGCAAAGGCATCCCAAAGAGAGCGCAAAACTGCCACAACATGGCTGTCTCCACCCCTTTTTCCTTGGGACGTTACTTAACCCTAGGTGATTTACTTGCCTAAGGAAAAGGTTATTACAGAGCCTAGGGTTAGGGTTTCTTAAACAAGGAAGCACTGATCTCCAGGCACACTACAGCTGCAAAAGGAATCCCAAAGAGAGCGCAAAACTGCCACAACATGGCTGTCTCCACCCCTTTTTCCTTGGGACCTTCCCTAAACCTTGCCTGATTTACCTGCCTAGGGTTAGGGTTAGGGTTGAGCCTAGGGTTAGGGTTCCTTAAACCAGGATGCCCTGAGCTCCAGGCACACTGCAGCTGCAAAAGGCATCCCAAAGAGAGCGCAAAACTGCCACAACATGGCTGTCTCCACCTCTTTTTCCTTGGGACCGTCCCTAACCCTAGGCTGATTTACCTGCCTAGGGTTAGGGTTAGGGTTGAGCCGAGGGTTAGGGTTTCTCAAACCAGGAAGCCCTGAGCTCCAGGCACACTGCAGCTGAAAAGGCATCCCAAAGAGGGCGCAAAACTGCCACAACATGGCTGTCTCCACCCCTTTTTCCTTGGGACCTTCCCTAACCCTAGGCTGATTTACCTGCCTAGGGTTAGGGTTAGGGTTGAGCCTAGGGTTAGGGTTTTTTAAACCAGGAAGCCCTGAGCTCCAGGCACACTGCAGCTGCAAAGGCATCCCAAAGAGAGCGCAAAACTGCCACAAGATGGCTGTCTCCACCCCTTTTTCCTTGGGACCTTACTTAACCCTAGGCGATTTACTTGCCTATGGAAAACGTCATTATGGAGCCTAGAGTTAGGGTTTCTTAAACGAGGAAGCCCTGATCTCCAGGCACACTGCCGCTGCAAAGGCATCCCAAAGAGAGCGCAAAACTGCCACAACATGGCTGTCTCCACTGTTTTTTCCTTGGGATGTTACTTAACCCTAGGTGATTTACTTGCCTATGGAAAACGTTATTACAGAGCCTAGGGTTAGGGTTTCTTAAACCAGGAAGCCCTGATCTCCAGGCACACTGCAGCTGCAAAAGGCATCCCAAAGAGAGCGCAAAACTGCCACAAGATGGCTGTCTCCACCCCTTCTTCCTTGGGACCTTCCCTAACCCTAGGCTGATTTACATGCCTAGGGTTAGGGTTAGGGTTGAGCCTAGGGTTAGGGTTTCTTAAACCAGGAAGCCCCGAGCTCCAGGCACACTGCAGCTGCAAAAGGCATCCCAAAGAGAGCGCAAAACTGCCACAACATGGCTGTCTCCATCCATTTTTCCTTGGGACCTTCCCTAACCCAAGGCTGATTTACCTGCCTAGGGTTAGGGTTAGGGTTGAGCCTAGGGTTAGGGTTTCTCAAACCAGGAAGCCCTGAGCTCCAGGCACACTGCAGCTGCAAAAGGCATCCCAAAGAGAGCGCAAAACTGCCACAAGATGGCTGTCTCCACCCCATTTTCCTTGGGACCTTCCCTAACCCTTGCCTGATTTACCTGCCTACGGTTAGGGTTAGGGTTGAGCCTAGGGTTAAGGTTTGTTAAACCAGGAAGCCCTGAGCTCCAGGCACACTGCAGCTGCAAAAGGCATCCCAAAGAGAGCGCAAAACTGCCACAACAGGGCTGTCTCCACCCCTTTTTCCTTGGGACCTTCCCTAACCGTTGGCTGATTCACCTGTCTATGGAAAAGGTTATTACTGATCCGATCGAGAGGGTTTTTTAACCAGGAAGCCCTGAGCTCCAGGCAAACTGCAGCTGCAAAAGGCACCCCAAAGCAAGTGCAGAACTGCCACAACATAGCTGTCAACACCCCTTCTTCCTTGGGACCTTCCCTAAGCCTAGGCTGATTTACCTGCCTGGGGTTAGGGTTGGGGTTGAGCCTAGGGTTAGGGTTTCTCAAACCAGGAAGCCCTGAGCTCCAGGCACACTGCAGCTGCAAAAGGCATCCCAAAGAGAGCGCAAAACTGCCACAACATGGCTGTCTCCACCCCTTTTTCCTTGGGACGTTACTTAACCCTAGGTGATTTACTTGCCTATGGAAAAGGTTATTACGGAGCCTAGAGTTAGGGTTTCTTAAACCAGGAAGCCCTGATCTCCAGGCACACTGCAGCTGCAAAAGGCATCCCAAAGAGAGCGCAAAACTGCCACAACATGGCTTTCTCCACCCCTTCTTCCTTGGGACCTTCCCTAACCCTAGGCTGATTCTCCTGCCTAGGGTTAGGGTTAGGGTTGAGCCTAGGGTTAGGGTTTCTTAAACCAGGAAGCCCCAAGCTCCAGGCACACTGCAGCTGCAAAAGGCATCCCAAAGAGAGAGCAAAACTGCCACAACATGGCTGTCTCCACCCCTTTTTCCTTGGGACGTTATTTAACCCTAGGCTGATTTACCTGCCTATGGAAAAGGTTATTACGGAGCCTAGAGTAAGGGTTTCTTAAACGAGGAAGCCCTGAGCTCCAGGCACACTGCAGCTGCAAAGGCATCCCAAAGAGAGCGCAAAACTGCCACAACATGGCTTTCTCCACCCCTTCTTCCTTGGGACCTTCCCTAACCCTAGGCTGATTTACCTGCCTTGGGTTAGGGTTAGGGTTGAGCCTAGGGTTACGGTTTCTTAAACCAGGAAGCCCTGGCTCCAGGCACACTGCAGCTGCAAAAGGCATCCCAAAGAGAGCACAAAACTGCCACAACATGGCTGTCTCTAGCCCCTTTTCCTTGGGACCTTCCCTAACCCTAGGCTGATTTACCTGCCTAGGGTTAGGGTTAGGGTTGAGCCTAGGGTTAGGGTTTCTCAAACTAGGAAGCCCTGAGCTCCAGGCACACTGCAGCTGCAAAAGGCATCCCAAAGAGAGCGCAAAACTGCCACAACATGGCTGTCTCCATTGTTCTTTCCTTGGGATGTTACATAACCATAGGTGATTTACTTGCCTATGGAAAAGGTTTTTACAGAGCCTAGGGTTAGGGTTTCTCAAACCAGGAAGCCCTGATCTCCAGGCACACTGCAGCTGCAAAAGGCATCTCAAAGAGAGCGCAAAACTGCCACAACATGGCTGTCTCCACCCCTTTTTCCTTGGGACCTTCCCTAACCCTAGGCTGATTTACCTGCCTAGGGTTAGGGTTAGGGTTGAGCCTAGTGTTAGGGTTTCTCAAACCAGAAAGCCTTCGCTCCAGGCACACTGCAGCTGCAAAAGGCATCCCAAAGAGAGCGCAAAACTGCCACAACATGGCTGTCTCCACCCCTTTTTCCTTGGGACCTTGCCTAACCCTAGGCTGATTTACCTGCCTAGGGTTAGGGTTAGGGTTGAGCCTAGGGTTAGGGTTTCTCAAACCAGGAAGCCCTGAGCTCCAGGCACACTGCAGCTGCAAAAGGCATCCCAAAGAGAGCGCAAAACTGCCACAACATGGCTGTCTCCACCCCTTTTTCCTTGGGACCTTCCCTAACCCTAGGCTGATTTACCTGCCTAGGGTTAGGGTTAGGGTTGAGCCTAGGGTTAGGGTTTCTCAAACCAGGAAGCCCTGAGCTCCAGGCACACTGCAGCTGCAAAAGGCATCCCAAAGAGAGCGCAAAACTGCCACAACATGGCTGTCTCCACCCCTTCTTCCTTGGGACGTTACTTAACCCTAGGTGATTTACTTGCCTATGGAAAAGGTTATTACGGAGCCTAGAGTTAGGGTTTCTTAAACGAGAAAGACCTGATCTCCAGGCACACTGCAGGTGCAAAGGCATCCCAAAGAGAGCGCAAAACTGCCACAACATGGCTGTCTCCACCCCTTTTTCCTTGGGACGTTACTTAACCCTAGGTGATTTACTTGCCTAAGGAAAAGGTTATTACAGAGCCTAGGGTTAGGGTTTCTTAAACAAGGAAGCACTGATCTCCTGGCACACTACAGCTGCAAAAGGAATCCCAAAGAGAGCGCAAAACTGCCACAACATGGCTGTCTCCACCCCTTTTTCCTTGGGACCTTCCCTAAACCTTGCCTGATTTACCTGCCTAGGGTTAGGGTTAGGGTTGAGCCTAGGGTTAGGGTTCCTTAAACCAGGATGCCCTGAGCTCCAGGCACACTGCAGCTGCAAAAGGCATCCCAAAGAGAGCGCAAAACTGCCACAACATGGCTGTCTCCACCTCTTTTTCCTTGGGACCGTCCCTAACCCTAGGCTGATTTACCTGCCTAGGGTTAGGGTTAGGGTTGAGCCGAGGGTTAGGGTTTCTCAAACCAGGAAGCCCTGAGCTCCAGGCACACTGCAGCTGAAAAGGCATCCCAAAGAGGGCGCAAAACTGCCACAACATGGCTGTCTCCACCCCTTTTTCCTTGGGACCTTCCCTAACCCTAGGCTCATTACCTGCCTAGGGTTAGGGTTAGGGTTGAGCCTAGGGTTAGGGTTTTTTAAACCAGGAAGCCCTGAGCTCCAGGCACACTGCAGCTGCAAAGGCATCCCAAAGAGAGCGCAAAACTGCCACAAGATGGCTGTCTCCACCCCTTTTTCCTTGGGACCTTACTTAACCCTAGGCGATTTACTTGCCTATGGAAAACGTCATTATGGAGCCTAGAGTTAGGGTTTCTTAAACGAGGAAGCCCTGATCTCCAGGCACACTGCAGCTGCAAAGGCATCCCAAAGAGAGCGCAAAACTGCCACAACATGGCTGTCTCCACTGTTTTTTCCTTGGGATGTTACTTAACCCTAGGTGATTTACTTGCCTATGGAAAACGTTATTACAGAGCCTAGGGTTAGGGTTTCTTAAACCAGGAAGCCCTGAGCTCCAGGCACACTGCAGCTGCAAAAGGCATCCCAAAGAGAGCGCAAAACTGCCACAACATGGCTGTCTCCACCCCTTCTTCCTTGGGACCTTCCCTAACCCTAGGCTGATTTACATGCCTAGGGTTAGGGTTAGGGTTGAGCCTAGGGTTAGGGTTTCTTAAACCAGGAAGCCCTGAGCTCCAGGCAAACTGCAGCTGCAAAAGGCATCCCAAAGAGAGTGCAAAACTGCCACAACATGGCTGTCTCCACCCCTATTCCTTGGGACCTTCCCTAACCCTAGGCTGATTTCCCTGCCTAGGGTTAGGGTTAGGGTTGAGCCTAGGGTTAGGGTTTCTCAAACCAGGAAGCCCTGAGCTCCAGGCACACTGCAGCTGCAAAAGGCATCTCAAAGAGAGCGCAAAACTGCCACAACATGGCTGTCTCCACCCCTTTTTCCTTGGGACCTTCCCTAAACCTAGGCTGATTTACCTGCCTAGGGTTAGGGTTAGGGTTGAGCCTAGTGTTAGGGTTTCTCCAACCAGGAAGTCTTGGCTCCAGGCACACTGCAGCTGCAAAAGGCATCCCAAAGAGAGCGCAAAACTGCCACAACATGGCTGTCTCCACCCCTTCTTCCTTGGGACCTTCCGTAACCCTAGGCTGATTTACCTGCCTAGGGTTAGGGTTAGGGTTGAGCCTAGGGTTAAGGTTTGTTAAACCAGGAAGCCCTGAGCTCCAGGCACACTGCAGCTGCAAAAGGCATCCCAAAGAGAGCGCAAAACTGCCACAACATGGCTGTCTCCACCCCTTTTTCCTTGGGACCTTCCCTAACCGTAGGCTGATTCACCTGTCTATGGAAAAGGTTATTACTGATCCGATCGAGAGGGTTTTTTAACCAGGAAGCCCTGAGCTCCAGGCACACTGCAGCTGCAAAAGGCACCCCAAAGCAAGTGCAGAACTGCCACAACATAGCTGTCAACACCCCTTCTTCCTTGGGACCTTCCCTAACCCTAGGCTGATTTACCTGCCTTGGTTTAGGGTTAGGGTTGAGCCTAGGGTTAGTGTTTTTTAAATCAGGAAGCCCTAAGCTCCAGGCACACTGCAGCTGCAAAAGGCATCCCAAAGAGAGTGCAAAACTGCCACAACACGACTGTCTCCACAGCTTTTTCCTTGGGACCTTACTTAACCCTAGGTGGTTTACTTCCCTAAGGAAAAGTTTATTACAGAGCCTAGGGTTAGGGTTTCTTAAACCAGGAAGCCCTGAGCTCCAGGCACACTGCAGCTGCAAAAGGCATCCCAAAGAGAGCACAAAACTGCCACAACATGGCTGTCTCCACCCCTTTTTCCTTTGGACCTTCCCTAACCCTAGCCTGATTTACCTGCCTAGGGTTAGGGTTAGGGTTGAGCCTAGGGTTAGGGTTTCTCAAACCAGGAAGCCCTGAGCTCCAGGCACACTGCAGCTGCAAAAGGCATCCCAAAGAGAGCGCAAAACTGCCACAACATGGCTGTCTCCACCACTTTTTCCTTGGGACCTTCCCTAACACTAACCTGATTTACCTACCTAGGGTTAGGGTTAGGGTTGAGCCTAGGGTTAGGGTTTCTTAAACCAGGAAGCCCTGAGCTCCAGGCACACTGCAGCTGCAAAAGGCATCCCAAAGAGAGTGCAAAACTGCCACAACATGGCTGTCTCCACCCCTTTTTCCTTGGGACCTTCCCTAAGCCTAGGCTGATTTACCTGCCTGGGGTTAGGGTTGGGGTTGAGCCTAGGGTTAGGGTTTCTCAAACCAGGAAGCCCTGAGCTCCAGGCACACTGCAGCTGCAAAAGGCATCCCAAAGAGAGCGCAAAACTGCCACAACATGGCTGTCTCCACCCCTTCTTCCTTGGGACGTTACTTAACCCTAGGTGATTTACTTGCCTATGGAAAAGGTTATTACGGAGCCTAGAGTTAGGGTTTCTTAAACGAGAAAGACCTGATCTCCAGGCACACTGCAGGTGCAAAGGCATCCCAAAGAGAGCGCAAAACTGCCACAACATGGCTGTCTCCACCCCTTTTTCCTTGGGACGTTACTTAACCCTAGGTGATTTACTTGCCTAAGGAAAAGGTTATTACAGAGCCTAGGGTTAGGGTTTCTTAAACAAGGAAGCACTGATCTCCAGGCACACTACAGCTGCAAAAGGAATCCCAAAGAGAGCGCAAAACTGCCACAACATGGCTGTCTCCACCCCTTTTTCCTTGGGACCTTCCCTAAACCTTGCCTGATTTACCTGCCTAGGGTTAGGGTTAGGGTTGAGCCTAGGGTTAGGGTTCCTTAAACCAGGATGCCCTGAGCTCCAGGCACACTGCAGCTGCAAAAGGCATCCCAAAGAGAGCGCAAAACTGCCACAACATGGCTGTCTCCACCTCTTTTTCCTTGGGACCGTCCCTAACCCTAGGCTGATTTACCTGCCTAGGGTTAGGGTTAGGGTTGAGCCGAGGGTTAGGGTTTCTCAAACCAGGAAGCCCTGAGCTCCAGGCACACTGCAGCTGAAAAGGCATCCCAAAGAGGGCGCAAAACTGCCACAACATGGCTGTCTCCACCCCTTTTTCCTTGGGACCTTCCCTAACCCTAGGCTCATTACCTGCCTAGGGTTAGGGTTAGGGTTGAGCCTAGGGTTAGGGTTTTTTAAACCAGGAAGCCCTGAGCTCCAGGCACACTGCAGCTGCAAAGGCATCCCAAAGAGAGCGCAAAACTGCCACAAGATGGCTGTCTCCACCCCTTTTTCCTTGGGACCTTACTTAACCCTAGGCGATTTACTTGCCTATGGAAAACGTCATTATGGAGCCTAGAGTTAGGGTTTCTTAAACGAGGAAGCCCTGATCTCCAGGCACACTGCCGCTGCAAAGGCATCCCAAAGAGAGCGCAAAACTGCCACAACATGGCTGTCTCCACTGTTTTTTCCTTGGGATGTTACTCAACCCTAGGTGATTTACTTGCCTATGGAAAACGTTATTACAGAGCCTAGGGTTAGGGTTTCTTAAACCAGGAAGCCCTGATCTCCAGGCACACTGCAGCTGCAAAAGGCATCCCAAAGAGAGCGCAAAACTGCCACAAGATGGCTGTCTCCACCCCTTCTTCCTTGGGACCTTCCCTAACCCTAGGCTGATTTACATGCCTAGGGTTAGGGTTGGGGTTGAGCCTAGGGTTAGGGTTTCTTAAACCAGGAAGCCCCGAGCTCCAGGCACACTGCAGCTGCAAAAGGCATCCCAAAGAGAGCGCAAAACTGCCACAACATGGCTGTCTCCAGCCCTTTTTCCTTGGGACCTTCCCTAACCCAAGGCTGATTTACCTGCCTAGGGTTAGGGTTAGGGTTGAGCCTAGGGTTAGGGTTTCTCAAACCAGGAAGCCCTGAGCTCCAGGCACACTGCAGCTGCAAAAGGCATCCCAAAGAGAGCGCAAAACTGCCACAAGATGGCTGTCTCCACCCCATTTTCCTTGGGACCTTCCCTAACCCTTGCCTGATTTACCTGCCTACGGTTAGGGTTAGGGTTGAGCCTAGGGTTAAGGTTTGTTAAACCAGGAAGCCCTGAGCTCCAGGCACACTGCAGCTGCAAAAGGCATCCCAAAGAGAGCGCAAAACTGCCACAACAGGGCTGTCTCCACCCCTTTTTCCTTGGGACCTTCCCTAACCGTAGGCTGATTCACCTGTCTATGGAAAAGGTTATTACTGATCCGATCGAGAGGGTTTTTTAACCAGGAAGCCCTGAGCTCCAGGCACACTGCAGCTGCAAAAGGCACCCCAAAGCAAGTGCAGAACTGCCACAACATAGCTGTCAACACCCCTTCTTCCTTGGGACCTTCCCTAACCCTAGGCTGATTTACCTGCCTGGGGTTAGGGTTGGGGTTGAGCCTAGGGTTAGGGTTTCTCAAACCAGGAAGCCCTGAGCTCCAGGCACACTGCAGCTGCAAAAGGCATCCCAAAGAGAGCGCAAAACTGCCACAACATGGCTGTCTCCACCCCTTTTTCCTTGGGACGTTACTTAACCCTAGGTGATTTACTTGCCTATGGAAAAGGTTATTACAGAGCCTAGAGTTAGGGTTTCTTAAACGAGGAAGCCCTGATCTCCAGGCACACTGCAGCTGCAAAAGGCATCCCAAAGAGAGCGCAAAACTGCCACAACATGGCTGTCTCCACTGTTTTTTCCTTGGGATGTTACTTAACCCTAGGTGATTTACTTGCCTATGGAAAACGTTATTACAGAGCCTAGGGTTAGGGTTTCTTAAACCAGGAAGCCCTGATCTCCAGGCACACTGCAGCTGCAAAAGGCATCCCAAAGAGAGCGCAAAACTGCCACAACATGGCTGTCTCCACCCCTTCTTCCTTGGGACCTTCCCTAACCCTAGGCTGATTCTCCTGCCTAGGGTTAGGGTTAGGGTTGAGCCTAGGGTTAGGGTTTCTTAAACCAGGAAGCCCCAAGCTCCAGGCACACTGCAGCTGCAAAAGGCATCCCAAAGAGAGAGCAAAACTGCCACAACATGGCTGTCTCCACCCCTTTTTCCTTGGGACGTTATTTAACCCTAGGCTGATTTACCTGCCTATGGAAAAGGTTATTACGGAGCCTAGAATAAGGGTTTCTTAAACGAGGAAGCCCTGAGCTCCAGGCACACTGCAGCTGCAAAGGCATCCCAAAGAGAGCGCAAAACTGCCACAACATGGCTTTCTCCACCCCTTCTTCCTTGGGACCTTCCCTAAGCCTAGGCTGATTTACCTGCCTTGGGTTAGGGTTAGGGTTGAGCCTAGGGTTACGGTTTCTTAAACCAGGAAGCCCTGATATCCAGGCACACTGCAGCTGCAAAAGGCATCCCAAAGAGAGCACAAAACTGCCACAACATGGCTGTCTCTAGCCCCTTTTCCTTCGGACCTTCCCTAACCACAGGCTGATTTACCTGCCTAGGGTTAGGGTTAGGGTTGAGCCTAGGGTTAGGGTTTCTCAAACTAGGAAGCCCTGAGCTCCAGGCACACTGCAGCTGCAAAAGGCATCCCAAAGAGAGCGCAAAACTGCCACAACATGGCTGTCTCCATTGTTTTTTCCTTGGGATGTTACATAACCATAGGTGATTTACTTGCCTATGGAAAAGGTTTTTACAGAGCCTAGGGTTAGGGTTTCTCAAACCAGGAAGCCCTGATCTCCAGGCACACTGCAGCTGCAAAAGGCATCTCAAAGAGAGCGCAAAACTGCCACAACATGGCTGTCTCCACCCCTTTTTCCTTGGGACCTTCCCTAAACCTAGGCTGATTTACCTGCCTAGGGTTAGGGTTAGGGTTGAGCCTAGTGTTAGGGTTTCTCAAACCAGAAAGCCTTCGCTCCAGGCACACTGCAGCTGCAAAAGGCATCCCAAAGCAAGTGCAGAACTGCCACAACATGGCTGTCTCCACCCCTTTTTCCTTGGGACCTTGCCTAACCCTAGGCTGATTTACCTGCCTAGGGTTAGGGTTAGGGTTGAGCCTAGGGTTAGGGTTTCTCAAACCAGGAAGCCCTGAGCTCCAGGCACACTGCAGCTGCAAAAGGCATCCCAAAGAGAGCGCAAAACTGCCACAACATGGCTGTCTCCACCCCTTTTTCCTTGGGACCTTCCCTAACCCTAGGCTGATTTACCTGCCTAGGGTTAGGGTTAGGGTTGAGCCTAGGGTTAGGGTTTCTCAAACCAGGAAGCCCTGAGCTCCAGGCACACTGCAGCTGCAAAAGGCATCCCAAAGAGAGCGCAAAACTGCCACAACATGGCTGTCTCCACCCCTTCTTCCTTGGGACGTTACTTAACCCTAGGTGATTTACTTGCCTATGGAAAAGGTTATTACGGAGCCTAGAGTTAGGGTTTCTTAAACGAGAAAGACCTGATCTCCAGGCACACTGCAGGTGCAAAGGCATCCCAAAGAGAGCGCAAAACTGCCACAACATGGCTGTCTCCACCCCTTTTTCCTTGGGACGTTACTTAACCCTAGGTGATTTACTTGCCTAAGGAAAAGGTTATTACAGAGCCTAGGGTTAGGGTTTCTTAAACAAGGAAGCACTGATCTCCTGGCACACTACAGCTGCAAACGGAATCCGAAAGAGAGCGCAAAACTGCCACAACATGGCTGTCTCCACCCCTTTTTCCTTGGGACCTTCCCTAAACCTTGCCTGATTTACCTGCCTAGGGTTAGAGTTAGGGTTGAGCCTAGGGTTAGGGTTCCTTAAACCAGGATGCCCTGAGCTCCAGGCACACTGCAGCTGCAAAAGGCATCCCAAAGAGAGCGCAAAACTGCCACAACATGGCTGTCTCCACCTCTTTTTCCTTGGGACCGTCCCTAACCCTAGGCTGATTTACCTGCCTAGGGTTAGGGTTAGGGTTGAGCCGAGGGTTAGGGTTTCTCAAACCAGGAAGCCCTGAGCTCCAGGCACACTGCAGCTGAAAAGGCATCCCAAAGAGGGCGCAAAACTGCCACAACATGGCTGTCTCCACCCCTTTTTCCTTGGGACCTTCCCTAACCCTAGGCTCATTACCTGCCTAGGGTTAGGGTTAGGGTTGAGCCTAGGGTTAGGGTTTTTTAAACCAGGAAGCCCTGAGCTCCAGGCACACTGCAGCTGCAAAGGCATCCCAAAGAGAGCGCAAAACTGCCACAAGATGGCTGTCTCCACCCCTTTTTCCTTGGGACCTTACTTAACCCTAGGCGATTTACTTGCCTATGGAAAACGTCATTATGGAGCCTAGAGTTAGGGTTTCTTAAACGAGGAAGCCCTGATCTCCAGGCACACTGCAGCTGCAAAGGCATCCCAAAGAGAGCGCAAAACTGCCACAACATGGCTGTCTCCACTGTTTTTTCCTTGGGATGTTACTTAACCCTAGGTGATTTACTTGCCTATGGAAAACGTTATTACAGAGGCTAGGGTTAGGGTTTCTTAAACCAGGAAGCCCTGAGCTCCAGGCACACTGCAGCTGCAAAAGGCATCCCAAAGAGAGCGCAAAACTGCCACAACATGGCTGTCTCCACCCCTTCTTCCTTGGGACCTTCCCTAACCCTAGGCTGATTTACATGCCTAGGGTTAGGGTTAGGGTTGAGCCTAGGGTTAGGGTTTCTTAAACCAGGAAGCCCTGAGCTCCAGGCAAACTGCAGCTGCAAAAGGCATCCCAAAGAGAGTGCAAAACTGCCACAACATGGCTGTCTCCACCCCTATTCCTTGGGACCTTCCCTAACCCTAGGCTGATTTCCCTGCCTAGGGTGAGGGTTAGGGTTGAGCCTAGGGTTAGGGTTTCTCAAACCAGGAAGCCCTGAGCTCCAGGCACACTGCAGCTGCAAAAGGCATCTCAAAGAGAGCGCAAAACTGCCACAACATGGCTGTCTCCACCCCTATTTACTTGGGACCTTCCCTAAACCTAGGCTGATTTACCTGCCTAGGGTTAGGGTTAGGGTTGAGCCTAGTGTTAGGGTTTCTCAAACCAGGAAGTCTTGGCTCCAGGCACACTGCAGCTGCAAAAGGCATCCCAAAGAGAGCGCAAAACTGCCACAACATGGCTGTCTCCACCCCTTCTTCCTTGGGACCTTCCGTAACCCTAGGCTGATTTACCTGCCTAGGGTTAGGGTTAGGGTTGAGCCTAGGGTTAGGGTTTCTCAAACCAGGAAGCCCTGAGCTCCAGGCACACTGCAGCTGCAAAAGGCATCCCAAAGAGAGCGCAAAACTGCCACAAGATGGCTGTCTCCACCCCATTTTCCTTGGGACCTTCCCTAACCCTTGCCTGATTTACCTGCCTACGGTTAGGGTTAGGGTTGAGCCTAGGGTTAAGGTTTGTTAAACCAGGAAGCCCTGAGCTCCAGGCACACTGCAGCTGCAAAAGGCATCCCAAAGAGAGCGCAAAACTGCCACAACATGGCTGTCTCCAAGCCTTTTTCCTTGGGACGTTACTTAACCCTAGGTGATTTACTTGCCTATGGAAAAGGTTATTACGGAGCCTAGAGTTAGGGTTTCTTAAACGAGGAAGCCCTGATCTCCAGGCACACTGCAGCTGCAAAAGGCATCCCAAAGAGAGCGCAAAACTGCCACAACATGGCTGTCTCCACTGTTTTTTCCTTGGGATGTTACTTAACCCTAGGTGATTTACTTGCCTATGGAAAACGTTATTACAGAGCCTAGGGTTAGGGTTTCTTAAACCAGGAAGCCCTGATCTCCAGGCACACTGCAGCTGCAAAAGGCATCCCAAAGAGAGCGCAAAACTGCCACAACATGGCTTTCTCCACCCCTTCTTCCTTGGGACCTTCCCTAACCCTAGGCTGATTCTCCTGCCTAGGGTTAGGGTTAGGGTTGAGCCTAGAGTTAGGGTTTCTTAAACCAGGAAGCCCTAAGCTCCAGGCACACTGCAGCTGCAAAAGGCATCCCAAAGAGAGCGCAAAACTGCCACAACATGGCTGTCTCTAGCCCCTTTTCCTTGGGACCTTCCCTAACCCTAGGCTGATTTACCTGCCTAGGGTTAGGGTTAGGGTTGAGCCTAGGGTTAGGGTTTCTCAAACTAGGAAGCCCTGAGCTCCAGGCACACTGCAGCTGCAAAAGGCATCCCAAAGAGAGCGCAAAACTGCCACAACATGGCTGTCTCCATTGTTTTTTCCTTGGGATGTTACATAACCATATGTGATTTACTTGCCTATGGAAAAGGTTTTTACAGAGCCTAGGGTTAGGGTTTCTCAAACCAGGAAGCCCTGAGCTCCAGGCACACTGCAGCTGCAAAAGGCATCCCAAAGAGAGCGCAAAACTGCCACAACATGGCTGTCTCCACCCCTTTTTCCTTGGGACCTTCCCTAACCCTAGGCTGATTCACCTGCCTATGGAAAAGGTTATTACTGATCCGATCGAGAGGGTTTTTTAACCAGGAAGCCCTGAGCTCCAGGCACACTGCAGCTGCAAAAGGCATCCCAAAGCAAGTGCAGAACTGCCACAACATGGCTGTCAACACCCCTTCTCCCTTGGGACCTTCCCTAACACTAGGCTGATTTACCTGCCTTGGTTTAGGGTTAGGGTTGAGCCTAGGGTTAGGGTTTCTCAAACCAGGAAGCCCTGAGCTCCAGGCACACTGCAGCTGCAAAAGGCATCCCAAAGAGAGCGCAAAACTGCCACAACATGGCTGTCTCCACTGTTTTTTTCCTTGGGATGTTGCTTAACCCTAGGTGATTTACTTGCCTATGGAAAAGGTTAATACAGAGCATAGGGTTAGGGTTTCTTAAACCAGGAAGCCCTGAGCTCCAGGCACACTGCAGCTGCAAAAGGCATCCCAAAGAGAGCGCAAAACTGCCACAACATGGCTGTCTCCACCCCTTTTTCCTTTGGACCTTCCCTAACCCTAGGCTGATTTACCTGCCTAGGGTTAGGTTTAGGGTTGAGCCTAGGGTTAGGGTTTCTCAAACCAGGAAGCTCTGAGCTCCAGGCAAACTGCAGCTGCAAAAGGCATCCCAAAGAGAGCGCAAAACTGCCACAACATGGCTGTCTCCACCTCTTTTTCCTTGGGACCGTCCCTAACCCTAGGCTGATTTACCTGCCTAGGGTTAGGGTTAGGGTTGAGCCGAGGGTTAGGGTTTCTCAAACCAGGAAGCCCTGAGCTCCAGGCACACTGCAGCTGAAAAGGCATCCCAAAGAGGGCGCAAAACTGCCACAACATGGCTGTCTCCACCCCTTTTTCCTTGGGACCTTCCCTAACCCTAGGCTCATTACCTGCCTAGGGTTAGGGTTAGGGTTGAGCCTAGGGTTAGGGTTTTTTAAACCAGGAAGCCCTGAGCTCCAGGCACACTGCAGCTGCAAAGGCATCCCAAAGAGAGCGCAAAACTGCCACAAGATGGCTGTCTCCACCCCTTTTTCCTTGGGACCTTACTTAACCCTAGGCGATTTACTTGCCTATGGAAAACGTCATTATGGAGCCTAGAGTTAGGGTTTCTTAAACGAGGAAGCCCTGATCTCCAGGCACACTGCAGCTGCAAAGGCATCCCAAAGAGAGCGCAAAACTGCCACAACATGGCTGTCTCCACCCCTTCTTCCTTGGGACCTTCCCTAACCCTAGGCGGATTTACATGCCTAGGGTTAGGGTTAGGGTTGAGCCTAGGGTTAGGGTTTCTTAAACCAGGAAGCCCTGAGCTCCAGGCAAACTGCAGCTGCAAAAGGCATCCCAAAGAGAGTGCAAAACTGCCACAACATGGCTGTCTCCACCCCTATTCCTTGGGACCTTCCCTAACCCTAGGCTGATTTCCCTGCCTAGGGTTAGGGTTAGGGTTGAGCCTAGGGTTAGGGTTTCTCAAACCAGGAAGCCCTGAGCTCCAGGCACACTGCAGCTGCAAAAGGCATCTCAAAGAGAGCGCAAAACTGCCACAACATGGCTGTCTCCACCCCTTTTTCCTTGGGACCTTCCCTAAACCTAGGCTGATTTACCTGCCTAGGGTTAGGGTTAGGGTTGAGCCTAGTGTTAGGGTTTCTCAAACCAGGAAGTCTTGGCTCCAGGCACACTGCAGCTGCAAAAGGCATCCCAAAGAGAGCGCAAAACTGCCACAACATGGCTGTCTCCACCCCTTCTTCCTTGGGACCTTCCGTAACCCTAGGCTGATTTACCTGCCTAGGGTTAGGGTTAGGGTTGAGCCTAGGGTTAGGGTTTCTCAAATCAGGAAGCCCTGAGCTCCAGGCACACTGCAGCTGCAAAAGGCATCCCAAAGAGAGTGCAAAACTGCCACAACATGGCTGTCTCCACCCCTATTCCTTGGGACCTTCCCTAACCCTAGGCTGATTTCCCTGCCTAGGGTTAGGGTTAGGGTTGAGCCTAGGGTTAGGGTTTCTCAAACCAGGAAGCCCTGAGCTCCAGGCACACTGCAGCTGCAAAAGGCATCTCAAAGAGAGCGCAAAACTGCCACAACATGGCTGTCTCCACCCCTTTTTCCTTGGGACCTTCCCTAAACCTAGGCTGATTTACCTGCCTAGGGTTAGGTTTAGGGTTGAGCCTAGTGTTAGGGTTTCTCAAACCAGGAAGTCTTGGCTCCAGGCACACTGCAGCTGCAAAAGGCATCCCAAAGAGAGCGCAAAACTGCCACAACATGGCTGTCTCCACCCCTTCTTCCTTGGGACCTTCCGTAACCCTAGGCTGATTCACCTGCCTAGGGTTAGGGTTAGGGTTGAGCCTAGGGTTAGGGTTTCTCAAACCAGGAAGCCCTGAGCTCCAGGCACACTGCAGCTGCAAAAGGCATCCCAAAGAGAGCGCAAAACTGCCACAAGATGGCTGTCTCCACCCCATTTTCCTTGGGACCTTCCCTAACCCTTGCCTGATTTACCTGCCTACGGTTAGGGTTAGGGTTGAGCCTAGGGTTAAGGTTTGTTAAACCAGGAAGCCCTGAGCTCCAGGCACACTGCAGCTGCAAAAGGCATGCCAAAGAGAGCGCAAAACTGCCACAACATGGCGGTCTCCACCCCTTTTTCCTTGGGACCTTCCCTAACCGTAGGCTGATTCACCTGTCTATGGAAAAGGTTATTACTGATCCGATCGAGAGGGTTTTTTAACCAGGAAGCCCTGAGCTCCAGGCACACTGCAGCTGCAAAAGGCACCCCAAAGCAAGTGCAGAACTGCCACAACATAGCTGTCAACACCCCTTCTTCCTTGGGACCTTCCCTAACCCTAGGCTGATTTACCTGCCTTGGTTTAGGGTTAGGGTTGAGCCTTGGGTTAGTGTTTTTTAAATCAGGAAGCCCTAAGCTCCAGGCACACTGCAGCTGCAAAAGGCATCCCAAAGAGAGTGCAAAACTGCCACAACACGACTGTCTCCACAGCTTTTTCCTTGGGACCTTACTTAACCCTAGGTGGTTTACTTCCCTAAGGAAAAGTTTATTACAGAGCCTAGGGTTAGGGTTTCTTAAACCAGGAAGCCCTGAGCTCCAGGCACACTGCAGCTGCAAAAGGCATCCCAAAGAGAGCGCAAAACTGCCACAACATGGCTGTCTCCACCCCTTTTTCCTTTGGACCTTCCCTAACCCTAGCCTGATTTACCTGCCTAGGGTTAGGGTTAGGGTTGAGCCTAGGGTTATGGTTTCTCAAACCAGGAAGCCCTGAGCTCCAGGCACACTGCAGCTGCAAAAGGCATCCCACAGAGAGCGCAAAACTGCCACAACATGGCTGTCTCCACCCCTTTTTCCTTGGGACCTTCCCTAAGCCTAGGCTGATTTACCTGCCTGGGGTTAGGGTTGGGGTTGAGCCTAGGGTTAGGGTTTCTCAAACCAGGAAGCCCTGAGCTCCAGGCACACTGCAGCTGCAAAAGGCATCCCAAAGAGAGCGCAAAACTGCCACAACATGGCTGTCTCCAAGCCTTTTTCCTTGGGACGTTACTTAACCCTAGGTGATTTACTTGCCTATGGAAAAGGTTATTACGGAGCCTAGAGTTAGGGTTTCTTAAACGAGGAAGCCCTGATCTCCAGGCACACTGCAGCTGCAAAAGGCATCCCAAAGAGAGCGCAAAACTGCCACAACATGGCTGTCTCCACTGTTTTTTCCTTGGGATGTTACTTAACCCTAGGTGATTTACTTGCCTATGGAAAACGTTATTACAGAGCCTAGGGTTAGGGTTTCTTAAACCAGGAAGCCCTGATCTCCAGGCACACTGCAGCTGCAAAAGGCATCCCAAAGAGAGCGCAAAACTGCCACAACATGGCTTTCTCCACCCCTTCTTCCTTGGGACCTTCCCTAACCCTAGGCTGATTCTCCTGCCTAGGGTTAGGGTTAGGGTTGAGCCTAGGGTTAGGGTTTCTTAAACCAGGAAGCCCCAAGCTCCAGGCACACTGCAGCTGCAAAAGGCATCCCAAAGAAAGCGCAAAACTGCCACAACATGGCTGTCTCCACCCCTTTTTCCTTGGGACGTTACTTAACCCTAGGCTGATTTACCTGCCTATGGAAAAGGTTATTATGGAGCCTAGAGTAAGGGTTTCTTAAACGAGGAAGCCCTGAGCTCCAGGCACACTGCAGCTGCAAAGGCATCCCAAAGAGAGCGCAAAACTGCCACAACATGGCTGTCTCTAGCCCCTTTTCCTTGGGACCTTCCCTAACCCTAGGCTGATTTACCTGCCTAGGGTTAGGGTTAGGGTTGAGCCTAGGGTTAGGGTTTCTCAAACTAGGAAGCCCTGAGCTCCAGGCAAACTGCAGCTGCAAAAGGCATCCCAAAGAGAGCGCAAAACTGCCACAACATGGCTGTCTCCATTGTTTTTTCCTTGGGATGTTACATAACCATATGTGATTTACTTGCCTATGGAAAAGGTTTTTACAGAGCCTAGGGTTAGGGTTTCTCAAACCAGGAAGCCCTGATCTCCAGGCACACTGCAGCTGCAAAAGGCATCTCAAAGAGAGCGCAAAACTGCCACAACATGGCTGTCTCCACCCCTTTTTACTTGGGACCTTCCCTAACCCTAGGCTGATTTACCTGCCTAGGGTTAGGGTTAGGGTTGAGCCTAGTGTTAGGGTTTCTCAAACCAGGAAGCCCTGAGCTCCAGGCACACTGCAGCTGCAAAAGGCATCCCAAAGAGAGCGCAAAACTGCCACAACATGGCTGTCTCCACCCCTTTTTCCTTGGGACCTTCCGTAACCCTAGGCTGATTTACCTGCCTAGGGTTAGGGTTAGGGTTGAGCCTAGGGTTAGGGTTTCTCAAACCAGGAAGCCCTGAGCTCCAGGCACACTGCAGCTGCAAAAGGCATCCCAAAGAGAGCGCAAAACTGCCACAACATGGCTGTCTCCACCCCTTTTTCCTTGGGACCTTCCCTAACCCTAGGCTGATTTACCTGCCTAGGGTTAGGGTTAGGGTTGAGCCTAGGGTTAGGGTTCCTTAAACCAGGAAGCCCTGAGCTCCAGGCACACTGCAGCTGCAAAAGGCATCCCAAAGAGAGCGCAAAACTGCCACAACATGGCTGTCTCCACCCCTTTTTCCTTGGGACCTTCCCTAACCCTAGGCTGATTTACCTGCCTAGGGTTAGGGTTAGGGTTGAGCCTAGGGTTAGGGTTTCTCAAACCAGGAAGCCCTGAGCTCCAGGCACACTGCAGCTGCAAAAGGCATCCCAAAGAGAGCGCAAAACTGGCACAACATGGCTGTCTCCACCCCTTTTTCCTTGGGACCTTCCCTAACCCTAGGCTGATTTACCTGCCTAGGGTTAGGGTTAGGGTTGAGCCTAGGGTTAGGGTTTCTTAAACCAGGAAGCCCTGAGCTCCAGGCACACTGCAGCTGCAAAAGGCATCCCAAAGAGAGCGCAAAACTGCCACAACATGGCTGTCTCCACCCCTTTTTCCTTGGGACCTTCCCTAAGCCTAGGCTGATTTACCTGCCTAGGGTTAGGGTTGGGGTTGAGCCTAGGGTTAGAGATTCTCAAACCAGGAAGCCCTGAGCTCCAGGCACACTGCAGCTGCAAAAGGCATGCCAAAGAGAGCGCAAAACTGCCACAACATGGCTGTCTCCACCCCTTTTTCCTTGGGACCTTCCCTAACCCTAGGCTGATTTACCTGCCTAGGGTTAGGGTTAGGGTTGAGCCGAGGGTTAGAGTTTCTTAAAACAGGAAGCCCTGAGCTCCAGGCACACTGCAGCTGCAAAAGGCATCCCAAAGAGAGCGCAAAACTGCCACAACATGGCTGTCTCCACTGTTTTTTCCTTGGGATGTTACTTAACCCTAGGTGATTTACTTGCCTATGGAAAAGGTTATTACAGAGCATAGGGTTAGGGTTTCATAAACCAGGAAGCCCTGAGCTCCAGGCACACTGCAGCTGCAAAAGGCATCCCAAAGAGAGCGCAAAACTGCCACAACATGGCTGTCTCCACCCCTTTTTCCTTGGGACCTTCCCTAAGCCTAGGCTGATTTACCTGCCTAGGGTTAGGGTTGGGGTTGAGCCTAGGGTTAGGGTTTCTCAAACCAGGAAGCCCTGAGCTCCAGGCACAATGCAGCTGCAAAAGGCATGCCAAAGAGAGCGCAAAACTGCCACAACATGGCTGTCTCCACCCCTTTTTCCTTGGGACCTTCCCTAACCCTAGGCTGATTTACCTGCCTAGGGTTAGGGTTAGGGTTGAGCCGAGGGTTAGAGTTTCTTAAAACAGGAAGCCCTGAGCTCCAGGCACACTGCAGCTGCAAAAGGCATCCCAAAGAGAGCGCAAAACTGCCACAACATGGCTGTCTCCATTGTTTTTTCCTTGGGATGTTACATAACCATATGTGATTTACTTGCCTATGGAAAAGGTTTTTACAGAGCCTAGGGTTAGGGTTTCTCAAACCAGGAAGCCCTGATCTCCAGGCACACTGCAGCTGCAAAAGGCATCTCAAAGAGAGCGCAAAACTGCCACAACATGGCTGTCTCCACCCCTTTTTACTTGGGACCTTCCCTAACCCTAGGCTGATTTACCTGCCTAGGGTTAGGGTTAGGGTTGAGCCTAGTGTTAGGGTTTCTCAAACCAGGAAGCCCTGAGCTCCAGGCACACTGCAGCTGCAAAAGGCATCCCAAAGAGAGCACAAAACTGCCACAACATGGCTGTCTCCACCCCTTTTTCCTTGGGACCTTCCGTAACCCTAGGCTGATTTACCTGCCTAGGGTTAGGGTTAGGGTTGAGCCTAGGGTTAGGGTTTCTCAAACCAGGAAGCCCTGAGCTCCAGGCACACTGCAGCTGCAAAAGGCATCCCAAAGAGAGCGCAAAACTGCCGCAACATGGCTGTCTCCACCCCTTTTTCCTTGGGACCTTCCCTAACCGTAGGCTGATTCACCTGCCCATGGAAAAGGTTATTACTGATCCGATCGAGAGGGTTTTTTAACCAGGAAGCCCTGAGCTCCAGGCACACTGCAGCTGCAAAAGGCACCCCAAAGCAAGTGCAGAACTGCCACAACATGGCTGTCAACACCCCTTCTCCCTTGGGACCTTCCCTAACACTAGGCTGATTTACCTGCCTTGGTTTAGGGTTAGGGTTGAGCCTAGGGTTAGGGTTGGGGTTGAGCCTAGTGTTAGGGTTTCTCAAACCAGGAAGCCCTGAGCTCCAGGCACACTGCAGCTGCAAAAGGCATCCCAAAGAGAGCGCAAAACTGCCACAACATGGCTGTCTCCACCCCTTTTTCCTTGGGACCTTCCGTAACCCTAGGCTGATTTACCTGCCTAGGGTTTGGGTTAGGGTTGAGCCTAGGGTTAGGGTTTCTTAAACCAGGAAGCCCTGAGCTCCAGGCACACTGCAGCTGCAAAAGGCATCCCAAAGAGAGCGCAAAACTGCCACAACATGGCTGTCTCCACCCCTTTTTCCTTGGGACCTTCCCTAACCCTAGGCTGATTTACCTGCCTAGGGTTAGGGTTAGGGTTGAGCCTAGGGTTAGGGTTTCTCAAACCAGGAAGCCCTGAGCTCCAGGCACACTGCAGCTGCAAAAGGCATCCCAAAGAGAGCGCAAAACTGCCACAACATGGCTGTCTCCACCACTTTTTCCTTGGGACCTTCCCTAACACTAACCTGATTTACCTGCCTAGGGTTAGGGTTAGGGTTGAGCCTAGGGTTAGGGTTTCTTAAACCAGGAAGCCCTGAGCTCCAGGCACACTGCAGCTGCAAAAGGCATCCCAAAGAGAGCGCAAAACTGCCACAACATGGCTGTCTCCACCCCTTTTTCCTTGGGACCTTCCCTAAGCCTAGGCTGATTTACCTGCCTAGGGTTAGGGTTGGGGTTGAGCCTAGGGTTAGAGATTCTCAAACCAGGAAGCCCTGAGCTCCAGGCACACTGCAGCTGCAAAAGGCATGCCAAAGAGAGCGCAAAACTGCCACAACATGGCTGTCTCCACCCCTTTTTCCTTGGGACCTTCCCTAACCCTAGGCTGATTTACCTGCCTAGGGTTAGGGTTAGGGTTGAGCCGAGGGTTAGAGTTTCTTAAAACAGGAAGCCCTGAGCTCCAGGCACACTGCAGCTGCAAAAGGCATCCCAAAGAGAGCGCAAAACTGCCACAACATGGCTGTGTCCACTGTTTTTTCCTTGGGATGTTGCTTAACCCTAGGTGATTTACTTGCCTATGGAAATGGGGATTATAGAGCCTAGGGTTAGGGATTCTTAAACCAGGAAGCCGTGAGCTCCAGGCACACTGCAGCTTCAAAAGGCACCCCAAAGCAAGTGCAGAACTGCCACAACATGGCTGTCAACACCCCTTCTTCCTTGGGACCTTCCCTAACACTAGGCTGATTTACCTGCCTTGGTTTAGGGTTAGGGTTGAGCCTAGGGTTAGGGTTTCTCAAACCAGGAAGCCCTGAGCTCCAGGCACACTGCAGCTGCAAAAGGCATCCCAAAGAGAGCGCAAAACTGCCACAACATGGCTGTCTCCACTGTTTTTTCCTTGGGATGTTACTTAACCCTAGGTGATTTACTTGCCTATGGAAAAGGTTATTACAGAGCATAGGGTTAGGGTTTCATAAACCAGGAAGCCCTGAGCTCCAGGCACACTGCAGCTGCAAAAGGCATCCCAAAGAGAGCGCAAAACTGCCACAACATGGCTGTCTCCACCCCTTTTTCCTTGGGACCTTCCCTAAGCCTAGGCTGATTTACCTGCCTAGGGTTAGGGTTGGGGTTGAGCCTAGGGTTAGGGTTTCTCAAACCAGGAAGCCCTGAGCTCCAGGCACACTGCAGCTGCAAAAGGCATGCCAAAGAGAGCGCAAAACTGCCACAACATGGCTGTCTCCACCCCTTTTTCCTTGGGACCTTCCCTAACCCTAGGCTGATTTACCTGCCTAGGGTTAGGGTTAGGGTTGAGCCGAGGGTTAGAGTTTCTTAAACCAGGAAGCCCTGAGCTCCAGGCACACTGCAGCTGCAAAAGGCATCCCAAAGAGAGCGCAAAACTGCCACAACATGGCTGTGTCCACTGTTTTTTCCTTGGGATGTTGCTTAACCCTAGGTGATTTACTTGCCTATGGAAATGGGGATTATAGAGCCTAGGGTTAGGGATTCTTAAACCAGGAAGCCCTGATATCCAGGCACACTGCAGCTTCAAAAGGCACCCCAAAGCAAGTGCAGAACTGCCACAACATGGCTGTCAATACCCCTTCTTCCTTGGGACCTTCCCTAACACTAGGCTGATTTACCTGCCTTGGTTTAGGGTTAGGGTTGAGCCTAGGGTTAGGGTTTCTCAAACCAGGAAGCCCTGAGCTCCAGGCACACTGCAGCTGCAAAAGGCATCCCAAAGAGAGCGCAAAACTGCCACAACATGGCTGTCTCCACTGTTTTTTCCTTGGGATGTTACTTAACCCTAGGTGATTTACTTGCCTATGGAAAAGGTTATTACAGAGCATAGGGTTAGGGTTTCATAAACCAGGAAGCCCTGAGCTCCAGGCACACTGCAGCTGCAAAAGGCATCCCAAAGAGAGCGCAAAACTGCCACAACATGGCTGTCTCCACCCCTTTTTCCTTTGGACCTTCCCTAACCCTAGGCTGATTTACCTGCCTAGGGTTAGGGTTAGGGTTGAGCCGAGGGTTAGAGTTTCTTAAAACAGGAAGCCCTGAGCTCCAGGCACACTGCAGCTGCAAAAGGCATCCCAAAGAGAGCGCAAAACTGCCACAACATGGCTGTGTCCACTGTTTTTTCCTTGGGATGTTGCTTAACCCTAGGTGATTTACTTGCCTATGGAAATGGGGATTATAGAGCCTAGGGTTAGGGATTCTTAAACCAGGAAGCCCTGATATCCAGGCACACTGCAGCTTCAAAAGGCACCCCAAAGCAAGTGCAGAACTGCCACAACATGGCTGTCAACACCCCTTCTTCCTTGGGACCTTCCCTAACACTAGGCTGATTTACCTGCCTTGGTTTAGGGTTAGGGTTGAGCCTAGGGTTAGGGTTTCTCAAACCAGGAAGCCCTGAGCTCCAGGCACACTGCAGCTGCAAAAGGCATCCCAAAGAGAGCGCAAAACTGCCACAACATGGCTGTCTCCACTGTTTTTTCCTTGGGATGTTACTTAACCCTAGGTGATTTACTTGCCTATGGAAAAGGTTATTACAGAGCATAGGGTTAGGGTTTCATAAACCAGGAAGCCCTGAGCTCCAGGCACACTGCAGCTGCAAAAGGCATCCCAAAGAGAGCGCAAAACTGCCACAACATGGCTGTCTCCACCCCTTTTTCCTTTGGACCTTCCCTAACCCTAGGCTGATTTACCTGCCTAGGGTTAGGGTTAGGGTTGAGCCTAGGGTTAGGGTTTCTTAAACCAGGAAGCCCTGAGCTCCAGGCACACTGCAGCTGCAAAAGGCATCCCAAAGAGAGCGCAAAACTGCCACAACATGGCTGTCTCCACCCCTTTTTCCTTGGGACCTTCCCTAACCCTAGGCTGATTTACCTGCCTAGGGTTAGGGTTAGGGTTGAGCCTAGGGTTCGGGTTTCTTAAACCAGGAAGCCCTGAGCTCCAGGCACACTGCAGCTGCAAAAGGCATCCCAAAGAGAGCGCAAAACTGCCACAAGATGGCTGTCTCCACCCCTTTTTCCTTGGGACCTTCCCTAACCCTAGGCTGATTTACCTGCCTAGGGTTAGGGTTAGGGTTGAGCCTAGGGTTAGGGTTTCTTAAACCAGGAAGCCCTGAGCTCCAGGCACACTGCAGCTGCAAAAGGCATCCCAAAGAAAGCGCAAAACTGCCACAACATGGCTGTCTCCACCCCTTTTTCCTTGGGACCTTCCCTAACCCTAGGCTGATTTACCTGCCTAGGGTTAGGGTTAGGGTTGAGCCTAGGGTTAGGGTTTCTCAAACCAGGAAGCCCTGAGCTCCAGGCACACTGCAGCTGCAAAAGGCATCCCAAAGAGAGCGCAAAACTGCCACAACATGGCTGTCTCTAGCCCTTTTTCCTTGGGACCTTCCCTAACCCTAGGCTGATTTACCTGCCTAGGGTTAGGGTTAGGGTTGAGCCTAGGGTTAGGGTTTCTTAAACCAGGAAGCCCTGGCTCCAGGCACACTGCAGCTGCAAAAGGCATCCCAAAGAGAGCGCAAAACTGCCACAACATGGCTGTCTCCACCACTTTTTCCTTGGGACCTTCCCTAACACTAACCTGATTTACCTGCCTAGGGTTAGGGTTAGGGTTGAGCCTAGGGTTAGGGTTTCTTAAACCAGGAAGCCCTGAGCTCCAGGCACACTGCAGCTGCAAAAGGCATCCCAAAGAGAGCGCAAAACTGCCACAACATGGCTGTCTCCACCCCTTTTTCCTTGGGACCTTCCCTAAGCCTAGGCTGATTTACCTGCCTAGGGTTAGGGTTGGGGTTGAGCCTAGGGTTAGAGATTCTCAAACCAGGAAGCCCTGAGCTCCAGGCACACTGCAGCTGCAAAGGCATGCCAAAGAGAGCGCAAAACTGCCACAACATGGCTGTCTCCACCCCTTTTTTCCTTGGGACCTTCCCTAACCCTAGGCTGATTTACCTGCCTAGGGTTAGGGTTAGGGTTGAGCCGAGGGTTAGAGTTTCTTAAAACAGGAAGCCCTGAGCTCCAGGCACACTGCAGCTGCAAAAGGCATCCCAAAGAGAGCGCAAAACTGCCACAACATGGCTGTGTCCACTGTTTTTTCCTTGGGATGTTGCTTAACCCTAGGTGATTTACTTGCCTATGGAAATGGGGATTATAGGGCCTAGGGTTAGGGATTCTTAAACCAGGAAGCCGTGAGCTCCAGGCACACTGCAGCTTCAAAAGGCACCCCAAAGCAAGTGCAGAACTGCCACAACATGGCTGTCAACACCCCTTCTTCCTTGGGACCTTCCCTAACACTAGGCTGATTTACCTGCCTTGGTTTAGGGTTAGGGTTGAGCCTAGGGTTAGGGTTTCTCAAACCAGGAAGCCCTGAGCTCCAGGCACACTGCAGCTGCAAAAGGCATCCCAAAGAGAGCGCAAAACTGCCACAACATGGCTGTCTCCACTGTTTTTTCCTTGGGATGTTACTTAACCCTAGGTGATTTACTTGCCTATGGAAAAGGTTATTACAGAGCATAGGGTTAGGGTTTCATAAACCAGGAAGCCCTGAGCTCCAGGCACACTGCAGCTGCAAAAGGCATCCCAAAGAGAGCGCAAAACTGCCACAACATGGCTGTCTCCACCCCTTTTTCCTTGGGACCTTCCCTAAGCCTAGGCTGATTTACCTGCCTAGGGTTAGGGTTGGGGTTGAGCCTAGGGTTAGGGTTTCTCAAACCAGGAAGCCCTGAGCTCCAGGCACACTGCAGCTGCAAAAGGCATGCCAAAGAGAGCGCAAAACTGCCACAACATGGCTGTCTCCACCCCTTTTTCCTTGGGACCTTCCCTAACCCTAGGCTGATTTACCTGCCTAGGGTTAGGGTTAGGGTTGAGCCGAGGGTTAGAGTTTCTTAAACCAGGAAGCCCTGAGCTCCAGGCACACTGCAGCTGCAAAAGGCATCCCAAAGAGAGCGCAAAACTGCCACAACATGGCTGTGTCCACTGTTTTTTCCTTGGGATGTTGCTTAACCCTAGGTGATTTACTTGCCTATGGAAATGGGGATTATAGAGCCTAGGGTTAGGGATTCTTAAACCAGGAAGCCCTGATATCCAGGCACACTGCAGCTTCAAAAGGCACCCCAAAGCAAGTGCAGAACTGCCACAACATGGCTGTCAACACCCCTTCTTCCTTGGGACCTTCCCTAACACTAGGCTGATTTACCTGCCTTGGTTTAGGGTTAGGGTTGAGCCTAGGGTTAGGGTTTCTCAAACCAGGAAGCCCTGAGCTCCAGGCACACTGCAGCTGCAAAAGGCATCCCAAAGAGAGCGCAAAACTGCCACAACATGGCTGTCTCCACTGTTTTTTCCTTGGGATGTTACTTAACCCTAGGTGATTTACTTGCCTATGGAAAAGGTTATTACAGAGCATAGGGTTAGGGTTTCATAAACCAGGAAGCCCTGAGCTCCAGGCACACTGCAGCTGCAAAAGGCATCCCAAAGAGAGCGCAAAACTGCCACAACATGGCTGTCTCCACCCCTTTTTCCTTTGGACCTTCCCTAACCCTAGGCTGATTTACCTGCCTAGGGTTAGGGTTAGGGTTGAGCCGAGGGTTAGAGTTTCTTAAAACAGGAAGCCCTGAGCTCCAGGCACACTGCAGCTGCAAAAGGCATCCCAAAGAGAGCGCAAAACTGCCACAACATGGCTGTGTCCACTGTTTTTTCCTTGGGATGTTGCTTAACCCTAGGTGATTTACTTGCCTATGGAAATGGGGATTATAGAGCCTAGGGTTAGGGATTCTTAAACCAGGAAGCCCTGATATCCAGGCACACTGCAGCTTCAAAAGGCACCCCAAAGCAAGTGCAGAACTGCCACAACATGGCTGTCAACACCCCTTCTTCCTTGGGACCTTCCCTAACACTAGGCTGATTTACCTGCCTTGGTTTAGGGTTAGGGTTGAGCCTAGGGTTAGGGTTTCTCAAACCAGGAAGCCCTGAGCTCCAGGCACACTGCAGCTGCAAAAGGCATCCCAAAGAGAGCGCAAAACTGCCACAACATGGCTGTCTCCACTGTTTTTTCCTTGGGATGTTACTTAACCCTAGGTGATTTACTTGCCTATGGAAAAGGTTATTACAGAGCATAGGGTTAGGGTTTCATAAACCAGGAAGCCCTGAGCTCCAGGCACACTGCAGCTGCAAAAGGCATCCCAAAGAGAGCGCAAAACTGCCACAACATGGCTGTCTCCACCCCTTTTTCCTTTGGACCTTCCCTAACCCTAGGCTGATTTACCTGCCTAGGGTTAGGGTTAGGGTTGAGCCTAGGGTTAGGGTTTCTTAAACCAGGAAGCCCTGAGCTCCAGGCACACTGCAGCTGCAAAAGGCATCCCAAAGAGAGCGCAAAACTGCCACAACATGGCTGTCTCCACCCCTTTTTCCTTGGGACCTTCCCTAACCCTAGGCTGATTTACCTGCCTAGGGTTAGGGTTAGGGTTGAGCCTAGGGTTAGGGTTTCTTAAACCAGGAAGCCCTGAGCTCCAGGCACACTGCAGCTGCAAAAGGCATCCCAAAGAGAGCGCAAAACTGCCACAAGATGGCTGTCTCCACCCCTTTTTCCTTGGGACCTTCCCTAACCCTAGGCTGATTTACCTGCCTAGGGTTAGGGTTAGGGTTGAGCCTAGGGTTAGGGTTTCTTAAACCAGGAAGCCCTGAGCTCCAGGCACACTGCAGCTGCAAAAGGCATCCCAAAGAAAGCGCAAAACTGCCACAACATGGCTGTCTCCACCCCTTTTTCCTTGGGACCTTCCCTAACCCTAGGCTGATTTACCTGCCTAGGGTTAGGGTTAGGGTTGAGCCTAGGGTTAGGGTTTCTCAAACCAGGAAGCCCTGAGCTCCAGGCACACTGCAGCTGCAAAAGGCATCCCAAAGAGAGCGCAAAACTGCCACAACATGGCTGTCTCTAGCCCTTTTTCCTTGGGACCTTCCCTAACCCTAGGCTGATTTACCTGCCTAGGGTTAGGGTTAGGGTTGAGCCTAGGGTTAGGGTTTCTTAAACCAGGAAGCCCTGAGCTCCAGGCACACTGCAGCTGCAAAAGGCATCCCAAAGCAAGCGCAAAACTGCCACAACATGGCTGTCTCCACCCCTTTTTCCTTGGGACCTTCCCTAACCCTAGGCTGATTTACCTGCCTAGGGTTAGGGTTAGGGTTGAGCCGAGGGTTAGGCTTTCTTAAACCAGGAAGCCCTGATATCCAGGCACACTGCAGCTGCAAAAGGCATCCCAAAGAGAGCGCAAAACTGCCACAACATGGCTGTCTTCACTGTTTTTTCCTTGGGATCTTGCTTAACCCTAGGTGATTTACTTTCCTATGGAAATGGTTATTACAGAGCCTAGGGTTAGGGTTTCTTAAAACAGGAAGCCCTGAGCTCCAGGCACACTGCAGCTGCAAAAGGCATCCCAAAGAGAGCGCAAAACTGCCACAACATGGCTGTCTCTAGCCCTTTTTCCTTGGGACCTTCCCTAAGCCTAGGCTGATTTACCTGCCTAGGGTTAGGGTTAGGGTTGAGCCTAGGGTTAGGGTTTCTCAAACCAGGAAGCCCTGAGCTCCAGGCACACTGCAGCTGCAAAAGGCATCCCAAAGAGAGCGCAAAACTGCCACAACATGGCTGTCTCCACCCCTTTTTCCTTGGGACCTTCCGTAACCCTAGGCTGATTTACCTGCCTAGGGTTAGGGTTAGGGTTGAGCCTAGGGTTAGGGTTTCTTAAACCAGGAAGCCCTGAGCTCCAGGCACACTGCAGCTGCAAAAGGCATCCCAAAGAGAGCGCAAAACTGCCACAACATGGCTGTCTCCACCCCTTTTTCCTTGGGACCTTCCCTAACCCTAGCCTGATTTACCTGCCTAGGGTTAGGGTTAGGGTTGAGCCTAGGGTTAGGGTTTCTCAAACCAGGAAGCCCTGAGCTCCAGGCACACTGCAGCTGCAAAAGGCATCCCAAAGAGAGCGCAAAACTGCCACAACATGGCTGTCTCCACCACTTTTTCCTTGGGACCTTCCCTAACACTAACCTGATTTACCTGCCTAGGGTTAGGGTTAGGGTTGAGCCTAGGGTTAGGGTTTCTTAAACCAGGAAGCCCTGAGCTCCAGGCACACTGCAGCTGCAAAAGGCATCCCAAAGAGAGCGCAAAACTGCCACAACATGGCTGTCTCCACCCCTTTTTCCTTGGGACCTTCCCTAAGCCTAGGCTGATTTACCTGCCTAGGGTTAGGGTTGGGGTTGAGCCTAGGGTTAGAGATTCTCAAACCAGGAAGCCCTGAGCTCCAGGCACACTGCAGCTGCAAAAGGCATGCCAAAGAGAGCGCAAAACTGCCACAACATGGCTGTCTCCACCCCTTTTTCCTTGGGACCTTCCCTAACCCTAGGCTGATTTACCTGCCTAGGGTTAGGGTTAGGGTTGAGCCGAGGGTTAGAGTTTCTTAAAACAGGAAGCCCTGAGCTCCAGGCACACTGCAGCTGCAAAAGGCATCCCAAAGAGAGCGCAAAACTGCCACAACATGGCTGTGTCCACTGTTTTTTCCTTGGGATGTTGCTTAACCCTAGGTGATTTACTTGCCTATGGAAATGGGGATTATAGAGCCTAGGGTTAGGGATTCTTAAACCAGGAAGCCCTGATATCCAGGCACACTGCAGCTTCAAAAGGCACCCCAAAGCAAGTGCAGAACTGCCACAACATGGCTGTCAACACCCCTTCTTCCTTGGGACCTTCCCTAACACTAGGCTGATTTACCTGCCTTGGTTTAGGGTTAGGGTTGAGCCTAGGGTTAGGGTTTCTCAAACCAGGAAGCCCTGAGCTCCAGGCACACTGCAGCTGCAAAAGGCATCCCAAAGAGAGCGCAAAACTGCCACAACATGGCTGTCTCCACTGTTTTTTCCTTGGGATGTTACTTAACCCTAGGTGATTTACTTGCCTATGGAAAAGGTTATTACAGAGCATAGGGTTAGGGTTTCATAAACCAGGAAGCCCTGAGCTCCAGGCACACTGCAGCTGCAAAAGGCATCCCAAAGAGAGCGCAAAACTGCCACAACATGGCTGTCTCCACCCCTTTTTCCTTGGGACCTTCCCTAAGCCTAGGCTGATTTACCTGCCTAGGGTTAGGGTTGGGGTTGAGCCTAGGGTTAGGGTTTCTCAAACCAGGAAGCCCTGAGCTCCAGGCACACTGCAGCTGCAAAAGGCATGCCAAAGAGAGCGCAAAACTGCCACAACATGGCTGTCTCCACCCCTTTTTCCTTGGGACCTTCCCTAACCCTAGGCTGATTTACCTGCCTAGGGTTAGGGTTAGGGTTGAGCCGAGGGTTAGAGTTTCTTAAAACAGGAAGCCCTGAGCTCCAGGCACACTGCAGCTGCAAAAGGCATCCCAAAGAGAGCGCAAAACTGCCACAACATGGCTGTGTCCACTGTTTTTTCCTTGGGATGTTGCTTAACCCTAGGTGATTTACTTGCCTATGGAAATGGGGATTATAGAGCCTAGGGTTAGGGATTCTTAAACCAGGAAGCCCTGATATCCAGGCACACTGCAGCTTCAAAAGGCACCCCAAAGCAAGTGCAGAACTGCCACAACATGGCTGTCAACACCCCTTCTTCCTTGGGACCTTCCCTAACACTAGGCTGATTTACCTGCCTTGGTTTAGGGTTAGGGTTGAGCCTAGGGTTAGGGTTTCTCAAACCAGGAAGCCCTGAGCTCCAGGCACACTGCAGCTGCAAAAGGCATCCCAAAGAGAGCGCAAAACTGCCACAACATGGCTGTCTCTAGCCCTTTTTCCTTGGGACCTTCCCTAACCCTAGGCTGATTTACCTGCCTAGGGTTAGGGTTAGGGTTGAGCCTAGGGTTAGGGTTTCTTAAACCAGGAAGCCCTGAGCTCCAGGCACACTGCAGCTGCAAAAGGCATCCCAAAGCAAGCGCAAAACTGCCACAACATGGCTGTCTCCACCCCTTTTTCCTTGGGACCTTCCCTAACCCTAGGCTGATTTACCTGCCTAGGGTTAGGGTTAGGGTTGAGCCGAGGGTTAGGGTTTCTTAAACCAGGAAGCCCTGATATCCAGGCACACTGCAGCTGCAAAAGGCATCCCAAAGAGAGCGCAAAACTGCCACAACATGGCTGTCTTCACTGTTTTTTCCTTGGGATCTTGCTTAACCCTAGGTGATTTACTTTCCTATGGAAATGGTTATTACAGAGCCTAGGGTTAGGGTTTCTTAAAACAGGAAGCCCTGAGCTCCAGGCACACTGCAGCTGCAAAAGGCATCCCAAAGAGAGCGCAAAACTGCCACAACATGGCTGTCTCTAGCCCTTTTTCCTTGGGACCTTCCCTAAGCCTAGGCTGATTTACCTGCCTAGGGTTAGGGTTAGGGTTGAGCCTAGGGTTAGGGTTTCTCAAACCAGGAAGCCCTGAGCTCCAGGCACACTGCAGCTGCAAAAGGCATCCCAAAGAGAGCGCAAAACTGCCACAACATGGCTGTCTCCACCCCTTTTTCCTTGGGACCTTCCGTAACCCTAGGCTGATTTACCTGCCTAGGGTTAGGGTTAGGGTTGAGCCTAGGGTTAGGGTTTCTTAAACCAGGAAGCCCTGAGCTCCAGGCACACTGCAGCTGCAAAAGGCATCCCAAAGAGAGCGCAAAACTGCCACAACATGGCTGTCTCCACCCCTTTTTCCTTGGGACCTTCCCTAACCCTAGCCTGATTTACCTGCCTAGGGTTAGGGTTAGGGTTGAGCCTAGGGTTAGGGTTTCTCAAACCAGGAAGCCCTGAGCTCCAGGCACACTGCAGCTGCAAAAGGCATCCCAAAGAGAGCGCAAAACTGCCACAACATGGCTGTCTCCACCACTTTTTCCTTGGGACCTTCCGTAACCCTAGGCTGATTTACCTGCCTAGGGTTAGGGTTAGGGTTGAGCCTAGGGTTAGGGTTTCTTAAACCAGGAAGCCCTGAGCTCCAGGCACACTGCAGCTGCAAAAGGCATCCCAAAGAGAGCGCAAAACTGCCACAACATGGCTGTCTCCACCCCTTTTTCCTTGGGACCTTCCCTAAGCCTAGGCTGATTTACCTGCCTAGGGTTAGGGTTGGGGTTGAGCCTAGGGTTAGAGATTCTCAAACCAGGAAGCCCTGAGCTCCAGGCACACTGCAGCTGCAAAAGGCATGCCAAAGAGAGCGCAAAACTGCCACAACATGGCTGTCTCCACCCCTTTTTCCTTGGGACCTTCCCTAAGCCTAGGCTGATTTACCTGCCTAGGGTTAGGGTTGGGGTTGAGCCTAGGGTTAGAGATTCTCAAACCAGGAAGCCCTGAGCTCCAGGCACACTGCAGCTGCAAAAGGCATGCCAAAGAGAGCGCAAAACTGCCACAACATGGCTGTCTCCACCCCTTTTTCCTTGGGACCTTCCCTAACCCTAGGCTGATTTACCTGCCTAGGGTTAGGGTTAGGGTTGAGCCGAGGGTTAGAGTTTCTTAAAACAGGAAGCCCTGAGCTCCAGGCACACTGCAGCTGCAAAAGGCATCCCAAAGAGAGCGCAAAACTGCCACAACATGGCTGTGTCCACTGTTTTTTCCTTGGGATGTTGCTTAACCCTAGGTGATTTACTTGCCTATGGAAATGGGGATTATAGAGCCTAGGGTTAGGGATTCTTAAACCAGGAAGCCCTGATATCCAGGCACACTGCAGCTTCAAAAGGCACCCCAAAGCAAGTGCAGAACTGCCACAACATGGCTGTCAACACCCCTTCTTCCTTGGGACCTTCCCTAACACTAGGCTGATTTACCTGCCTTGGTTTAGGGTTAGGGTTGAGCCTAGGGTTAGGGTTTCTCAAACCAGGAAGCCCTGAGCTCCAGGCACACTGCAGCTGCAAAAGGCATCCCAAAGAGAGCGCAAAACTGCCACAACATGGCTGTCTCCACTGTTTTTTCCTTGGGATGTTACTTAACCCTAGGTGATTTACTTGCCTATGGAAAAGGTTATTACAGAGCATAGGGTTAGGGTTTCATAAACCAGGAAGCCCTGAGCTCCAGGCACACTGCAGCTGCAAAAGGCATCCCAAAGAGAGCGCAAAACTGCCACAACATGGCTGTCTCCACCCCTTTTTCCTTGGGACCTTCCCTAAGCCTAGGCTGATTTACCTGCCTAGGGTTAGGGTTGGGGTTGAGCCTAGGGTTAGGGTTTCTCAAACCAGGAAGCCCTGAGCTCCAGGCACACTGCAGCTGCAAAAGGCATGCCAAAGAGAGCGCAAAACTGCCACAACATGGCTGTCTCCACCCCTTTTTCCTTGGGACCTTCCCTAACCCTAGGCTGATTTACCTGCCTAGGGTTAGGGTTAGGGTTGAGCCGAGGGTTAGAGTTTCTTAAAACAGGAAGCCCTGAGCTCCAGGCACACTGCAGCTGCAAAAGGCATCCCAAAGAGAGCGCAAAACTGCCACAACATGGCTGTGTCCACTGTTTTTTCCTTGGGATGTTGCTTAACCCTAGGTGATTTACTTGCCTATGGAAATGGGGATTATAGAGCCTAGGGTTAGGGATTCTTAAACCAGGAAGCCCTGATATCCAGGCACACTGCAGCTTCAAAAGGCACCCCAAAGCAAGTGCAGAACTGCCACAACATGGCTGTCAACACCCCTTCTTCCTTGGGACCTTCCCTAACACTAGGCTGATTTACCTGCCTTGGTTTAGGGTTAGGGTTGAGCCTAGGGTTAGGGTTTCTCAAACCAGGAAGCCCTGAGCTCCAGGCACACTGCAGCTGCAAAAGGCATCCCAAAGAGAGCGCAAAACTGCCACAACATGGCTGTCTCTAGCCCTTTTTCCTTGGGACCTTCCCTAACCCTAGGCTGATTTACCTGCCTAGGGTTAGGGTTAGGGTTGAGCCTAGGGTTAGGGTTTCTTAAACCAGGAAGCCCTGAGCTCCAGGCACACTGCAGCTGCAAAAGGCATCCCAAAGCAAGCGCAAAACTGCCACAACATGGCTGTCTCCACCCCTTTTTCCTTGGGACCTTCCCTAACCCTAGGCTGATTTACCTGCCTAGGGTTAGGGTTAGGGTTGAGCCGAGGGTTAGGGTTTCTTAAACCAGGAAGCCCTGATATCCAGGCACACTGCAGCTGCAAAAGGCATCCCAAAGAGAGCGCAAAACTGCCACAACATGGCTGTCTTCACTGTTTTTTCCTTGGGATCTTGCTTAACCCTAGGTGATTTACTTTCCTATGGAAATGGTTATTACAGAGCCTAGGGTTAGGGTTTCTTAAAACAGGAAGCCCTGAGCTCCAGGCACACTGCAGCTGCAAAAGGCATCCCAAAGAGAGCGCAAAACTGCCACAACATGGCTGTCTCTAGCCCTTTTTCCTTGGGACCTTCCCTAAGCCTAGGCTGATTTACCTGCCTAGGGTTAGGGTTAGGGTTGAGCCTAGGGTTAGGGTTTCTCAAACCAGGAAGCCCTGAGCTCCAGGCACACTGCAGCTGCAAAAGGCATCCCAAAGAGAGCGCAAAACTGCCACAACATGGCTGTCTCCACCCCTTTTTCCTTGGGACCTTCCGTAACCCTAGGCTGATTTACCTGCCTAGGGTTAGGGTTAGGGTTGAGCCTAGGGTTAGGGTTTCTTAAACCAGGAAGCCCTGAGCTCCAGGCACACTGCAGCTGCAAAAGGCATCCCAAAGAGAGCGCAAAACTGCCACAACATGGCTGTCTCCACCCCTTTTTCCTTGGGACCTTCCCTAACCCTAGCCTGATTTACCTGCCTAGGGTTAGGGTTAGGGTTGAGCCTAGGGTTAGGGTTTCTCAAACCAGGAAGCCCTGAGCTCCAGGCACACTGCAGCTGCAAAAGGCATCCCAAAGAGAGCGCAAAACTGCCACAACATGGCTGTCTCCACCACTTTTTCCTTGGGACCTTCCGTAACCCTAGGCTGATTTACCTGCCTAGGGTTAGGGTTAGGGTTGAGCCTAGGGTTAGGGTTTCTTAAACCAGGAAGCCCTGAGCTCCAGGCACACTGCAGCTGCAAAAGGCATCCCAAAGAGAGCGCAAAACTGCCACAACATGGCTGTCTCCACCCCTTTTTCCTTGGGACCTTCCCTAAGCCTAGGCTGATTTACCTGCCTAGGGTTAGGGTTGGGGTTGAGCCTAGGGTTAGAGATTCTCAAACCAGGAAGCCCTGAGCTCCAGGCACACTGCAGCTGCAAAAGGCATCCCAAAGAGAGCGCAAAACTGCCACAACATGGCTGTGTCCACTGTTTTTTCCTTGGGATGTTGCTTAACCCTAGGTGATTTACTTGCCTATGGAAATGGGGATTATAGAGCCTAGGGTTAGGGATTCTTAAACCAGGAAGCCCTGATATCCAGGCACACTGCAGCTTCAAAAGGCACCCCAAAGCAAGTGCAGAACTGCCACAACATGGCTGTCAACACCCCTTCTTCCTTGGGACCTTCCCTAACACTAGGCTGATTTACCTGCCTTGGTTTAGGGTTAGGGTTGAGCCTAGGGTTAGGGTTTCTCAAACCAGGAAGCCCTGAGCTCCAGGCACACTGCAGCTGCAAAAGGCATCCCAAAGAGAGCGCAAAACTGCCACAACATGGCTGTCTCCACTGTTTTTTCCTTGGGATGTTACTTAACCCTAGGTGATTTACTTGCCTATGGAAAAGGTTATTACAGAGCATAGGGTTAGGGTTTCATAAACCAGGAAGCCCTGAGCTCCAGGCACACTGCAGCTGCAAAAGGCATCCCAAAGAGAGCGCAAAACTGCCACAACATGGCTGTCTCCACCCCTTTTTCCTTGGGACCTTCCCTAAGCCTAGGCTGATTTACCTGCCTAGGGTTAGGGTTGGGGTTGAGCCTAGGGTTAGGGTTTCTCAAACCAGGAAGCCCTGAGCTCCAGGCACACTGCAGCTGCAAAAGGCATGCCAAAGAGAGCGCAAAACTGCCACAACATGGCTGTCTCCACCCCTTTTTCCTTGGGACCTTCCCTAACCCTAGGCTGATTTACCTGCCTAGGGTTAGGGTTAGGGTTGAGCCGAGGGTTAGAGTTTCTTAAAACAGGAAGCCCTGAGCTCCAGGCACACTGCAGCTGCAAAAGGCATCCCAAAGAGAGCGCAAAACTGCCACAACATGGCTGTGTCCACTGTTTTTTCCTTGGGATGTTGCTTAACCCTAGGTGATTTACTTGCCTATGGAAATGGGGATTATAGAGCCTAGGGTTAGGGATTCTTAAACCAGGAAGCCCTGATATCCAGGCACACTGCAGCTTCAAAAGGCACCCCAAAGCAAGTGCAGAACTGCCACAACATGGCTGTCAACACCCCTTCTTCCTTGGGACCTTCCCTAACACTAGGCTGATTTACCTGCCTTGGTTTAGGGTTAGGGTTGAGCCTAGGGTTAGGGTTTCTCAAACCAGGAAGCCCTGAGCTCCAGGCACACTGCAGCTGCAAAAGGCATCCCAAAGAGAGCGCAAAACTGCCACAACATGGCTGTCTCTAGCCCTTTTTCCTTGGGACCTTCCCTAACCCTAGGCTGATTTACCTGCCTAGGGTTAGGGTTAGGGTTGAGCCTAGGGTTAGGGTTTCTTAAACCAGGAAGCCCTGAGCTCCAGGCACACTGCAGCTGCAAAAGGCATCCCAAAGCAAGCGCAAAACTGCCACAACATGGCTGTCTCCACCCCTTTTTCCTTGGGACCTTCCCTAACCCTAGGCTGATTTACCTGCCTAGGGTTAGGGTTAGGGTTGAGCCGAGGGTTAGGGTTTCTTAAACCAGGAAGCCCTGATATCCAGGCACACTGCAGCTGCAAAAGGCATCCCAAAGAGAGCGCAAAACTGCCACAACATGGCTGTCTCCACTGTTTTTTCCTTGGGATCTTGCTTAACCCTAGGTGATTTACTTTCCTATGGAAATGGTTATTACAGAGCCTAGGGTTAGGGTTTCTTAAAACAGGAAGCCCTGAGCTCCAGGCACACTGCAGCTGCAAAAGGCATCCCAAAGAGAGCGCAAAACTGCCACAACATGGCTGTCTCTAGCCCTTTTTCCTTGGGACCTTCCCTAAGCCTAGGCTGATTTACCTGCCTAGGGTTAGGGTTAGGGTTGAGCCTAGGGTTAGGGTTTCTCAAACCAGGAAGCCCTGAGCTCCAGGCACACTGCAGCTGCAAAAGGCATCCCAAAGAGAGCGCAAAACTGCCACAACATGGCTGTCTCCACCCCTTTTTCCTTGGGACCTTCCGTAACCCTAGGCTGATTTACCTGCCTAGGGTTAGGGTTAGGGTTGAGCCTAGGGTTAGGGTTTCTTAAACCAGGAAGCCCTGAGCTCCAGGCACACTGCAGCTGCAAAAGGCATCCCAAAGAGAGCGCAAAACTGCCACAACATGGCTGTCTCCACCCCTTTTTCCTTGGGACCTTCCCTAACCCTAGCCTGATTTACCTGCCTAGGGTTAGGGTTAGGGTTGAGCCTAGGGTTAGGGTTTCTCAAACCAGGAAGCCCTGAGCTCCAGGCACACTGCAGCTGCAAAAGGCATCCCAAAGAGAGCGCAAAACTGCCACAACATGGCTGTCTCCACCACTTTTTCCTTGGGACCTTCCGTAACCCTAGGCTGATTTACCTGCCTAGGGTTAGGGTTAGGGTTGAGCCTAGGGTTAGGGTTTCTTAAACCAGGAAGCCCTGAGCTCCAGGCACACTGCAGCTGCAAAAGGCATCCCAAAGAGAGCGCAAAACTGCCACAACATGGCTGTCTCCACCCCTTTTTCCTTGGGACCTTCCCTAAGCCTAGGCTGATTTACCTGCCTAGGGTTAGGGTTGGGGTTGAGCCTAGGGTTAGAGATTCTCAAACCAGGAAGCCCTGAGCTCCAGGCACACTGCAGCTGCAAAAGGCATGCCAAAGAGAGCGCAAAACTGCCACAACATGGCTGTCTCCACCCCTTTTTCCTTGGGACCTTCCCTAAGCCTAGGCTGATTTACCTGCCTAGGGTTAGGGTTGGGGTTGAGCCTAGGGTTAGAGATTCTCAAACCAGGAAGCCCTGAGCTCCAGGCACACTGCAGCTGCAAAAGGCATGCCAAAGAGAGCGCAAAACTGCCACAACATGGCTGTCTCCACCCCTTTTTCCTTGGGACCTTCCCTAACCCTAGGCTGATTTACCTGCCTAGGGTTAGGGTTAGGGTTGAGCCGAGGGTTAGAGTTTCTTAAAACAGGAAGCCCTGAGCTCCAGGCACACTGCAGCTGCAAAAGGCATCCCAAAGAGAGCGCAAAACTGCCACAACATGGCTGTGTCCACTGTTTTTTCCTTGGGATGTTGCTTAACCCTAGGTGATTTACTTGCCTATGGAAATGGGGATTATAGAGCCTAGGGTTAGGGATTCTTAAACCAGGAAGCCCTGATATCCAGGCACACTGCAGCTTCAAAAGGCACCCCAAAGCAAGTGCAGAACTGCCACAACATGGCTGTCAACACCCCTTCTTCCTTGGGACCTTCCCTAACACTAGGCTGATTTACCTGCCTTGGTTTAGGGTTAGGGTTGAGCCTAGGGTTAGGGTTTCTCAAACCAGGAAGCCCTGAGCTCCAGGCACACTGCAGCTGCAAAAGGCATCCCAAAGAGAGCGCAAAACTGCCACAACATGGCTGTCTCCACCCCTTTTTCCTTGGGATGTTACTTAACCCTAGGTGATTTACTTGCCTATGGAAAAGGTTATTACAGAGCATAGGGTTAGGGTTTCATAAACCAGGAAGCCCTGAGCTCCAGGCACACTGCAGCTGCAAAAGGCATCCCAAAGAGAGCGCAAAACTGCCACAACATGGCTGTCTCCACCCCTTTTTCCTTGGGACCTTCCCTAAGCCTAGGCTGATTTACCTGCCTAGGGTTAGGGTTGGGGTTGAGCCTAGGGTTAGGGTTTCTCAAACCAGGAAGCCCTGAGCTCCAGGCACACTGCAGCTGCAAAAGGCATGCCAAAGAGAGCGCAAAACTGCCACAACATGGCTGTCTCCACCCCTTTTTCCTTGGGACCTTCCCTAACCCTAGGCTGATTTACCTGCCTAGGGTTAGGGTTAGGGTTGAGCCGAGGGTTAGAGTTTCTTAAAACAGGAAGCCCTGAGCTCCAGGCACACTGCAGCTGCAAAAGGCATCCCAAAGAGAGCGCAAAACTGCCACAACATGGCTGTGTCCACTGTTTTTTCCTTGGGATGTTGCTTAACCCTAGGTGATTTACTTGCCTATGGAAATGGGGATTATAGAGCCTAGGGTTAGGGATTCTTAAACCAGGAAGCCCTGATATCCAGGCACACTGCAGCTTCAAAAGGCACCCCAAAGCAAGTGCAGAACTGCCACAACATGGCTGTCAACACCCCTTCTTCCTTGGGACCTTCCCTAACACTAGGCTGATTTACCTGCCTTGGTTTAGGGTTAGGGTTGAGCCTAGGGTTAGGGTTTCTCAAACCAGGAAGCCCTGAGCTCCAGGCACACTGCAGCTGCAAAAGGCATCCCAAAGAGAGCGCAAAACTGCCACAACATGGCTGTCTCTAGCCCTTTTTCCTTGGGACCTTCCCTAACCCTAGGCTGATTTACCTGCCTAGGGTTAGGGTTAGGGTTGAGCCTAGGGTTAGGGTTTCTTAAACCAGGAAGCCCTGAGCTCCAGGCACACTGCAGCTGCAAAAGGCATCCCAAAGCAAGCGCAAAACTGCCACAACATGGCTGTCTCCACCCCTTTTTCCTTGGGACCTTCCCTAACCCTAGGCTGATTTACCTGCCTAGGGTTAGGGTTAGGGTTGAGCCGAGGGTTAGGGTTTCTTAAACCAGGAAGCCCTGATATCCAGGCACACTGCAGCTGCAAAAGGCATCCCAAAGAGAGCGCAAAACTGCCACAACATGGCTGTCTTCACTGTTTTTTCCTTGGGATCTTGCTTAACCCTAGGTGATTTACTTTCCTATGGAAATGGTTATTACAGAGCCTAGGGTTAGGGTTTCTTAAAACAGGAAGCCCTGAGCTCCAGGCACACTGCAGCTGCAAAAGGCATCCCAAAGAGAGCGCAAAACTGCCACAACATGGCTGTCTCTAGCCCTTTTTCCTTGGGACCTTCCCTAAGCCTAGGCTGATTTACCTGCCTAGGGTTAGGGTTAGGGTTGAGCCTAGGGTTAGGGTTTCTCAAACCAGGAAGCCCTGAGCTCCAGGCACACTGCAGCTGCAAAAGGCATCCCAAAGAGAGCGCAAAACTGCCACAACATGGCTGTCTCCACCCCTTTTTCCTTGGGACCTTCCGTAACCCTAGGCTGATTTACCTG
Source organism: Calcarius lapponicus (assembly GCA_039654755.1). Lineage (NCBI taxonomy): Eukaryota > Metazoa > Chordata > Aves > Passeriformes > Fringillidae > Calcarius > Calcarius lapponicus. The sequence continues at coordinate 185,637 of JBBFKN010000080.1, read as the reverse complement.
CCTAGGGTTAGGGTTAGGGTTGAGCCTAGGGTTAGGGTTTCTTAAACCAGGAAGCCCTGAGCTCCAGGCACACTGCAGCTGCAAAAGGCATCCCAAAGAGAGCGCAAAACTGCCACAACATGGCTGTCTCCACCCCTTTTTCCTTGGGACCTTCCCTAACCCTAGGCTGATTTACCTGCCTAGGGTTAGGGTTAGGGTTGAGCCTAGGGTTAGGGTTTCTCAAACCAGGAAGCCCTGAGCTCCAGGCACACTGCAGCTGCAAAAGGCATCCCAAAGAGAGCGCAAAACTGCCACAACATGGCTGTCTCCACCACTTTTTCCTTGGGACCTTCCGTAACCCTAGGCTGATTTACCTGCCTAGGGTTAGGGTTAGGGTTGAGCCTAGGGTTAGGGTTTCTTAAACCAGGAAGCCCTGAGCTCCAGGCACACTGCAGCTGCAAAAGGCATCCCAAAGAGAGCGCAAAACTGCCACAACATGGCTGTCTCCACTGTTTTTTCCTTGGGACCTTCCCTAAGCCTAGGCTGATTTACCTGCCTAGGGTTAGGGTTGGGGTTGAGCCTAGGGTTAGAGATTCTCAAACCAGGAAGCCCTGAGCTCCAGGCACACTGCAGCTGCAAAAGGCATGCCAAAGAGAGCGCAAAACTGCCACAACATGGCTGTCTCCACCCCTTTTTCCTTGGGACCTTCCCTAATCCTAGGCTGATTTACCTGCCTAGGGTTAGGGTTAGGGTTGAGCCGAGGGTTAGAGTTTCTTAAAACAGGAAGCCCTGAGCTCCAGGCACACTGCAGCTGCAAAAGGCATCCCAAAGAGAGCGCAAAACTGCCACAACATGGCTGTGTCCACTGTTTTTTCCTTGGGATGTTGCTTAACCCTAGGTGATTTACTTGCCTATGGAAATGGGGATTATAGAGCCTAGGGTTAGGGATTCTTAAACCAGGAAGCCCTGATATCCAGGCACACTGCAGCTTCAAAAGGCACCCCAAAGCAAGTGCAGAACTGCCACAACATGGCTGTCAACACCCCTTCTTCCTTGGGACCTTCCCTAACACTAGGCTGATTTACCTGCCTTGGTTTAGGGTTAGGGTTGAGCCTAGGGTTAGGGTTTCTCAAACCAGGAAGCCCTGAGCTCCAGGCACACTGCAGCTGCAAAAGGCATCCCAAAGAGAGCGCAAAACTGCCACAACATGGCTGTCTCCACTGTTTTTTCCTTGGGATGTTACTTAACCCTAGGTGATTTACTTGCCTATGGAAAAGGTTATTACAGAGCATAGGGTTAGGGTTTCATAAACCAGGAAGCCCTGAGCTCCAGGCACACTGCAGCTGCAAAAGGCATCCCAAAGAGAGCGCAAAACTGCCACAACATGGCTGTCTCCACCCCTTTTTCCTTTGGACCTTCCCTAAGCCTAGGCTGATTTACCTGCCTAGGGTTAGGGTTGGGGTTGAGCCTAGGGTTAGGGTTTCTCAAACCAGGAAGCCCTGAGCTCCAGGCACACTGCAGCTGCAAAAGGCATGCCAAAGAGAGCGCAAAAACTGCCACAACATGGCTGTCTCCACCCCTTTTTCCTTGGGACCTTCCCTAACCCTAGGCTGATTTACCTGCCTAGGGTTAGGGTTAGGGTTGAGCCGAGGGTTAGAGTTTCTTAAAACAGGAAGCCCTGAGCTCCAGGCACACTGCAGCTGCAAAAGGCATCCCAAAGAGAGCGCAAAACTGCCACAACATGGCTGTGTCCACTGTTTTTTCCTTGGGATGTTGCTTAACCCTAGGTGATTTACTTGCCTATGGAAATGGGGATTATAGAGCCTAGGGTTAGGGATTCTTAAACCAGGAAGCCCTGATATCCAGGCACACTGCAGCTTCAAAAGGCACCCCAAAGCAAGTGCAGAACTGCCACAACATGGCTGTCAACACCCCTTCTTCCTTGGGACCTTCCCTAACACTAGGCTGATTTACCTGCCTTGGTTTAGGGTTAGGGTTGAGCCTAGGGTTAAGGTTTCTCAAACCAGGAAGCCCTGAGCTCCAGGCACACTGCAGCTGCAAAAGGCATCCCAAAGAGAGCGCAAAACTGCCACAACATGGCTGTCTCTAGCCCTTTTTCCTTGGGACCTTCCCTAACCCTAGGCTGATTTACCTGCCTAGGGTTAGGGTTAGGGTTGAGCCTAGGGTTAGGGTTTCTTAAACCAGGAAGCCCTGAGCTCCAGGCACACTGCAGCTGCAAAAGGCATCCCAAAGCAAGCGCAAAACTGCCACAACATGGCTGTCTCCACCCCTTTTTCCTTGGGACCTTCCCTAACCCTAGCCTGATTTACCTGCCTAGGGTTAGGGTTAGGGTTGAGCCGAGGGTTAGGGTTTCTTAAACCAGGAAGCCCTGATATCCAGGCACACTGCAGCTGCAAAAGGCATCCCAAAGAGAGCGCAAAACTGCCACAACATGGCTGTCTTCACTGTTTTTTCCTTGGGATCTTGCTTAACCCTAGGTGATTTACTTTCCTATGGAAATGGTTATTACAGAGCCTAGGGTTAGGGTTTCTTAAACCAGGAAGCCCTGAGCTCCAGGCACACTGCAGCTGCAAAAGGCATCCCAAAGAAAGCGCAAAACTGCCACAACATGGCTGTCTCTAGCCCTTTTTCCTTGGGACCTTCCCTAACCCTAGGCTGATTTACCTGCCTAGGGTTAGGGTTAGGGTTGAGCCTAGGGTTAGGGTTTCTCAAACCAGGAAGTCCTGAGCTCCAGGCACACTGCAGCTGCAAAAGGCATCCCAAAGAGAGCGCAAAACTGCCACAACATGGCTGTCTCCACCCCTTCTTCCTTGGGACCTTCCGTAACCCTAGGCTGATTTACCTGCCTAGGGTTAGGGTTAGGGTTGAGCCTAGGGTTAGGGTTTCTTAAACCAGGAAGCCCTGAGCTCCAGGCACACTGCAGCTGCAAAAGGCATCCCAAAGAGAGCGCAAAACTGCCACAACATGGCTGTCTCCACCCCTTTTTCCTTGGGACCTTCCCTAACCCTAGCCTGATTTACCTGCCTAGGGTTAGGGTTAGGGTTGAGCCTAGGGTTAGGGTTTCTCAAACCAGGAAGCCCTGAGCTCCAGGCACACTGCAGCTGCAAAAGGCATCCCAAAGAGAGCGCAAAACTGCCACAACATGGCTGTCTCCACCACTTTTTCCTTGGGACCTTCCCTAACACTAACCTGATTTACCTGCCTAGGGTTAGGGTTAGGGTTGAGCCTAGGGTTAGGGTTTCTTAAACCAGGAAGCCCTGAGCTCCAGGCACACTGCAGCTGCAAAAGGCATCCCAAAGAGAGCGCAAAACTGCCACAACATGGCTGTCTCCACCCCTTTTTCCTTGGGACCTTCCCTAAGCCTAGGCTGATTTACCTGCCTAGGGTTAGGGTTGGGGTTGAGCCTAGGGTTAGAGATTCTCAAACCAGGAAGCCCTGAGCTCCAGGCACACTGCAGCTGCAAAAGGCATGCCAAAGAGAGCGCAAAACTGCCACAACATGGCTGTCTCCACCCCTTTTTCCTTGGGACCTTCCCTAACCCTAGGCTGATTTACCTGCCTAGGGTTAGGGTTAGGGTTGAGCCGAGGGTTAGAGTTTCTTAAAACAGGAAGCCCTGAGCTCCAGGCACACTGCAGCTGCAAAAGGCATCCCAAAGAGAGCGCAAAACTGCCACAACATGGCTGTGTCCACTGTTTTTTCCTTGGGATGTTGCTTAACCCTAGGTGATTTACTTGCCTATGGAAATGGGGATTATAGAGCCTAGGGTTAGGGATTCTTAAACCAGGAAGCCCTGATATCCAGGCACACTGCAGCTTCAAAAGGCACCCCAAAGCAAGTGCAGAACTGCCACAACATGGCTGTCAACACCCCTTCTTCCTTGGGACCTTCCCTAACACTAGGCTGATTTACCTGCCTTGGTTTAGGGTTAGGGTTGAGCCTAGGGTTAGGGTTTCTCAAACCAGGAAGCCCTGAGCTCCAGGCACACTGCAGCTGCAAAAGGCATCCCAAAGAGAGCGCAAAACTGCCACAACATGGCTGTCTCCACTGTTTTTTCCTTGGGATGTTACTTAACCCTAGGTGATTTACTTGCCTATGGAAAAGGTTATTACAGAGCATAGGGTTAGGGTTTCATAAACCAGGAAGCCCTGAGCTCCAGGCACACTGCAGCTGCAAAAGGCATCCCAAAGAGAGCGCAAAACTGCCACAACATGGCTGTCTCCACCCCTTTTTCCTTGGGACCTTCCCTAAGCCTAGGCTGATTTACCTGCCTAGGGTTAGGGTTGGGGTTGAGCCTAGGGTTAGGGTTTCTCAAACCAGGAAGCCCTGAGCTCCAGGCACACTGCAGCTGCAAAAGGCATGCCAAAGAGAGCGCAAAACTGCCACAACATGGCTGTCTCCACCCCTTTTTCCTTGGGACCTTCCCTAACCCTAGGCTGATTTACCTGCCTAGGGTTAGGGTTAGGGTTGAGCCGAGGGTTAGAGTTTCTTAAAACAGGAAGCCCTGAGCTCCAGGCACACTGCAGCTGCAAAAGGCATCCCAAAGAGAGCGCAAAACTGCCACAACATGGCTGTCTCCACTGTTTTTTCCTTGGGATGTAACTTAACCCTAGGTGATTTACTTGCCTATGGAAAAGGTTATTACAAAGCCTAGGGTTAGGGTTTCTTAAACGAGGAAGCCCTGAGCTCCAGGCACACTGCAGCTGCAAAAGGCATCCTAAAGAGAGCGCAAAACTGCCACAAGATGGCTGTCTCCACCCCTTTTTCCTTGGGACCTTCCCTAACCCTCGGCTGATTTACCTGCCTAGGGTTAGGGTTAGGGTTGAGCCGAGGGTTAGAGTTTCTTAAACCAGGAAGCCCTGAGCTCCAGGCACACTGCAGCTGCAAAAGGCATCCCAAAGAGAGCGCAAAACTGCCACAACATGGCTGTGTCCACTGTTTTTTCCTTGGGATGTTGCTTAACCCTAGGTGATTTACTTGCCTATGGAAATGGGTATTATAGAGCCTAGGGTTAGGGTTTCTTAAACCAGGAAGCCCTGAGCTCCAGGCACACTGCAGCTGCAAAAGGCATCCCAAAGAGAGCGCAAAACTGCCACAACATGCCTGTGTCCACCCCTTTTTCCTTGGGCCTTCCCTAACCCTAAGCTGATTTACCTGCCTAGGGTTAGGGTTAGGGTTGAGCCTAGGGTTAGGGTTTCTTAAACCAGGAAGCCCTGAGCTCCAGGCACACTGCAGCTGCAAAAGGCATCCCAAAGAGAGCACAAAACTGCCACAACATGGCTGTCTCCACCCCTTTTTCCTTGGGACCTTCCGTAACCCTAGGCTGATTTACCTGCCTAGGATTAGGGTTAGGGTTGAGCCTAGGGTTAGGGTTTCTTAAACCAGGAAGCCCTGAGCTCCAGGCACACTGCAGCTGCAAAAGGCATCCCAAAGAGAGCGCAAAACTGCCACAACATGGCTGTCTCCACTGTTGTTTCCTTGTGATGTTACTTAACCCTAGGTGATTTACTTGCCTATGGAAAATTTTATTACAGAGCCTAGGGTTAGGGTTTCTTAAACGAGGAAGCCCTCAGCTCCAGGCACACTGCATCCGCAAAGGCATCCCAAAGAGAGCGCAGAACTGCCACAACATGGCTTTCTCCACCCCTTCTTCCTTGGGACCTTCCCTAACCCTAGGCGGATTTACCTGCCTAGGGTTAGGGTTAGGGTTGAGCCTAGGGTTAGGGTTTCTCAAACCAGGAAGCCCTGAGCTCCAGGCACACTGCCGCTGCAAAAGGCATCCCAAAGAGAGCGCAAAACTGCCACAAGATGGCTGTCTCCACCCCTTTTTCCTTGGGACCTTCCCTAACCCTAGGCTGATTTACCTGCCTAGGGTTAGGGTTAGGGTTGAGCCTAGGGTTAGGGTTTCTTAAACCAGGAAGCCCTGAGCTCCAGGCACACTGCAGCTGCAAAAGGCATCCCAAAGAGAGCGCAAAACTGCCACAACATGGCTGTCTCCACCCCTTTTTCCTTGGGGACTTCACTAACCCTAGGCTGATTTACCTGCCTAGGGTTAGGGTTAGGGTTGAGCCTAGGGTTAGGGTTTCTTAAACCAGGAAGCCCTGAGCTCCAGGCACACTGCAGCTGCAAAAGGCATCCCAAAGAGAGCGCAAAACTGCCACAACATGGCTGTCTCCACTGTTGTTTCCTTGTGATGTTACTTAACCCTAGGTGATTTACTTGCCTATGGAAAATGTTATTACAGAACCTAGGGTTAGGGTTTTTTAAACCAGGAAGCTCTGAGCTCCAGGCACACTGCAGCTGCAAAAGGCATCCCAAAGAAAGCGCAAAACTGCCACAACATGGCTGTCTCCACCCCTTTTTCCTTGGGACCTTCCCTAACCCTAGGCTGATTTACCTGCCTAGGGTTAGGGTTAGGGTTGAGACTAGGGTTAAGGTTTCTTAAACCAGGAAGCCCTGAGCTCCAGGCACACTGCAGCTGCAAAAGGCATCCCAAAGAGAGCGCAAAACTGCCACAACATGGCTGTCTCCACTGTTTTTTCCTTGGGATGTAACTTAACCCTAGGTGATTTACTTGCCTATGGAAATGGGTATTATAGAGCCTAGGGTTAGGGTTTCTTAAACCAGGAAGCCCTGAGCTCCAGGCACACTGCAGCTGCAAAAGGCATCCCAAAGAGAGCGCAAAACTGCCACAACATGGCTGTCTCCACCCCTTTTTCCTTGGGCCTTCCCTAACCTTAAGCTGATTTACCTGCCTAGGGTTAGGGTTAGGGTTGAGCCAAGGGTTAGGGTTTCTTAAACCAGGAAGCCCTGAGCTCCAGGCACACTGCAGCTGCAAAAGGCATCCCAAAGAGAGCACAAAACTGCCACAACATGGCTGTCTCCACCCCTTTTTCCTTGGGACCTTCCCTAACCCTAGGCTGATTTACCTGCCTAGGGTTAGGGTTAGGGTTGAGCCTAGGGTTAGGGTTTCTCAAACCAGGAAGCCCTGAGCTCCAGGCACACTGCAGCTGCAAAAGGCATCCCAAAGAGAGCGAAAAACTGCCACAACATGGCTGTCTCCACCCCTTTTTCCTTGGGACCTTCCCTAACCCTAGGCTGATTTACCTGCCTAGGGTTAGGGTTAGGGTTGAGCCTAGGGTTAAGGTTTCTTAAACCAGGAAGCCCTGAGCTCCAGGCACACTGCAGCTGCAAAAGGCATCCCAAAGAGAGCGCAAAACTGCCACAACATGGCTGTCTCCACTGTTTTTTCCTTGGGATGTAACTTAACCCTAGGTGATTTACTTGCCTATGGAAAAGGTTATTACAAAGCCTAGGGTTAGGGTTTCTTAAACGAGGAAGCCCTGAGCTCCAGGCACACTGCAGCTGCAAAAGGCATCCTAAAGAGAGCGCAAAACTGCCACAAGATGGCTGTCTCCACCCCTTTTTCCTTGGGACCTTCCCTAACCCTAGGCTGATTTACCTGCCTAGGGTTAGGGTTAGGGTTGAGCCGAGGGTTAGAGTTTCTTAAACCAGGAAGCCCTGAGCTCCAGGCACACTGCAGCTGCAAAAGGCATCCCAAAGAGAGCGCAAAACTGCCACAACATGGCTGTGTCCACTGTTTTTTCCTTGGGATGTTGCTTAACCCTAGGTGATTTACTTGCCTATGGAAATGGGTATTATAGAGCCTAGGGTTAGGGTTTCTTAAACCAGGAAGCCCTGAGCTCCAGGCACACTGCAGCTGCAAAAGGCATCCCAAAGAGAGCGCAAAACTGCCACAACATGCCTGTGTCCACCCCTTTTTCCTTGGGCCTTCCCTAACCCTAAGCTGATTTACCTGCCTAGGGTTAGGGTTAGGGTTGAGCCTAGGGTTAGGGTTTCTTAAACCAGGAAGCCCTGAGCTCCAGGCACACTGCAGCTGCAAAAGGCATCCCAAAGAGAGCACAAAACTGCCACAACATGGCTGTCTCCACCCCTTTTTCCTTGGGACCTTCCGTAACCCTAGGCTGATTTACCTGCCTAGGGTTAGGGTTAGGGTTGAGCCTAGGGTTAGGGTTTCTCAAACCAGGAAGCCCTGAGCTCCAGGCACACTGCAGCTGCAAAAGGCATCCCAAAGAGAGCGCAAAACTGCCACAACATGGCTGTCTCCACCCCTTTTTCCTTGGGACCTTCCCTAACCCTAGCCTGATTTACCTGCCTAGGGTTAGGGTTAGGGTTGAGCCTAGGGTTAGGGTTTCTCAAACCAGGAAGCCCTGAGCTCCAGGCACACTGCAGCTGTAAAAGGCATCCCAAAGAGAGCGCAAAACTGCCACAAATGGCTGTCTCCACCCCTTTTTCCTTGGGACCTTCCCTAACCCTAGGCTGATTTACCTGCCTAGGGTTAGGGTTAGGGTTGAGCCTAGGGTTAGGGTTTCTTAAACCAGGAAGCCCTGAGCTCCAGGCACACTGCAGCTGCAAAAGGCATCCCAAAGAGAGCGCAAAACTGCCACAACATGGCTGTCTCCACCCCTTTTTCCTTGGGGACTTCCCTAACCCTAGGCTGATTTACCTGCCTAGGGTTAGGGTTAGGGTTGAGCCTAGGGTTAAAGTTTCTTAAACCAGGAAGCCCTGAGCTCCAGGCACACTGCAGCTGCAAAAGGCATCCCAAAGAGAGCGCAAAACTGCCACAACATGGCTGTCTCCACTGTTTTTTCCTTGGGATGTAACTTAACCCTAGGTGATTTACTTGCCTATGGAAAAGGTTATTACAGAGCATAGGGTTAGGGTTTCATAAACCAGGAAGCCCTGAGCTCCAGGCACACTGCAGCTGCAAAAGGCATCCCAAAGAGAGCGCAAAACTGCCACAAATGGCTGTCTCCACCCCTTTTTCCTTGGGACCTTCCCTAACCCTAGGCTGATTTACCTGCCTAGGGTTAGGGTTAGGGTTGAGCCTAGGGTTAGGGTTTCTTAAACCAGGAAGCCCTGAGCTCCAGGCACACTGCAGCTGCAAAAGGCATCCCAAAGAGAGCGCAAAACTGCCACAACATGGCTGTCTCCACCCCTTTTTCCTTGGGGACTTCCCTAACCCTAGGCTGATTTACCTGCCTAGGGTTAGGGTTAGGGTTGAGCCTAGGGTTAAAGTTTCTTAAACCAGGAAGCCCTGAGCTCCAGGCACACTGCAGCTGCAAAAGGCATCCCAAAGAGAGCGCAAAACTGCCACAACATGGCTGTCTCCACTGTTTTTTCCTTGGGATGTTACTTAACCCTAGGTGATTTACTTGCCTATGGAAAAGGTTATTACAGAGCATAGGGTTAGGGTTTCATAAACCAGGAAGCCCTGAGCTCCAGGCACACTGCAGCTGCAAAAGGCATCCCAAAGAGAGCGCAAAACTGCCACAACATGGCTGTCTCCACCCCTTTTTCCTTGGGACCTTCCCTAAGCCTAGGCTGATTTACCTGCCTAGGGTTAGGGTTGGGGTTGAGCCTAGGGTTAGGGTTTCTCAAACCAGGAAGCCCTGAGCTCCAGGCACACTGCAGCTGCAAAAGGCATGCCAAAGAGAGCGCAAAACTGCCACAACATGGCTGTCTCCACCCCTTTTTCCTTGGGACCTTCCCTAACCCTAGGCTGATTTACCTGCCTAGGGTTAGGGTTAGGGTTGAGCCGAGGGTTAGAGTTTCTTAAAACAGGAAGCCCTGAGCTCCAGGCACACTGCAGCTGCAAAAGGCATCCCAAAGAGAGCGCAAAACTGCCACAACATGGCTGTCTCCACTGTTTTTTCCTTGGGATGTAACTTAACCCTAGGTGATTTACTTGCCTATGGAAAAGGTTATTACAAAGCCTAGGGTTAGGGTTTCTTAAACGAGGAAGCCCTGAGCTCCAGGCACACTGCAGCTGCAAAAGGCATCCTAAAGAGAGCGCAAAACTGCCACAAGATGGCTGTCTCCACCCCTTTTTCCTTGGGACCTTCCCTAACCCTCGGCTGATTTACCTGCCTAGGGTTAGGGTTAGGGTTGAGCCGAGGGTTAGAGTTTCTTAAACCAGGAAGCCCTGAGCTCCAGGCACACTGCAGCTGCAAAAGGCATCCCAAAGAGAGCGCAAAACTGCCACAACATGGCTGTGTCCACTGTTTTTTCCTTGGGATGTTGCTTAACCCTAGGTGATTTACTTGCCTATGGAAATGGGTATTATAGAGCCTAGGGTTAGGGTTTCTTAAACCAGGAAGCCCTGAGCTCCAGGCACACTGCAGCTGCAAAAGGCATCCCAAAGAGAGCGCAAAACTGCCACAACATGCCTGTGTCCACCCCTTTTTCCTTGGGCCTTCCCTAACCCTAAGCTGATTTACCTGCCTAGGGTTAGGGTTAGGGTTGAGCCTAGGGTTAGGGTTTCTTAAACCAGGAAGCCCTGAGCTCCAGGCACACTGCAGCTGCAAAAGGCATCCCAAAGAGAGCACAAAACTGCCACAACATGGCTGTCTCCACCCCTTTTTCCTTGGGACCTTCCGTAACCCTAGGCTGATTTACCTGCCTAGGATTAGGGTTAGGGTTGAGCCTAGGGTTAGGGTTTCTTAAACCAGGAAGCCCTGAGCTCCAGGCACACTGCAGCTGCAAAAGGCATCCCAAAGAGAGCGCAAAACTGCCACAACATGGCTGTCTCCACTGTTGTTTCCTTGTGATGTTACTTAACCCTAGGTGATTTACTTGCCTATGGAAAATTTTATTACAGAGCCTAGGGTTAGGGTTTCTTAAACGAGGAAGTCCTCAGCTCCAGGCACACTGCATCCGCAAAGGCATCCCAAAGAGAGCGCAGAACTGCCACAACATGGCTTTCTCCACCCCTTCTTCCTTGGGACCTTCCCTAACCCTAGGCGGATTTACCTGCCTAGGGTTAGGGTTAGGGTTGAGCCTAGGGTTAGGGTTTCTCAAACCAGGAAGCCCTGAGCTCCAGGCACACTGCCGCTGCAAAAGGCATCCCAAAGAGAGCGCAAAACTGCCACAAGATGGCTGTCTCCACCCCTTTTTCCTTGGGACCTTCCCTAACCCTAGGCTGATTTACCTGCCTAGGGTTAGGGTTAGGGTTGAGCCTAGGGTTAGGGTTTCTTAAACCAGGAAGCCCTGAGCTCCAGGCACACTGCAGCTGCAAAAGGCATCCCAAAGAGAGCGCAAAACTGCCACAACATGGCTGTCTCCACCCCTTTTTCCTTGGGGACTTCACTAACCCTAGGCTGATTTACCTGCCTAGGGTTAGGGTTAGGGTTGAGCCTAGGGTTAGGGTTTCTTAAACCAGGAAGCCCTGAGCTCCAGGCACACTGCAGCTGCAAAAGGCATCCCAAAGAGAGCGCAAAACTGCCACAACATGGCTGTCTCCACTGTTGTTTCCTTGTGATGTTACTTAACCCTAGGTGATTTACTTGCCTATGGAAAATGTTATTACAGAACCGAGGGTTAGGGTTTTTTAAACCAGGAAGCTCTGAGCTCCAGGCACACTGCAGCTGCAAAAGGCATCCCAAAGAAAGCGCAAAACTGCCACAACATGGCTGTCTCCACCCCTTTTTCCTTGGGACCTTCCCTAACCCTAGGCTGATTTACCTGCCTAGGGTTAGGGTTAGGGTTGAGACTAGGGTTAAGGTTTCTTAAACCAGGAAGCCCTGAGCTCCAGGCACACTGCAGCTGCAAAAGGCATCCCAAAGAGAGCGCAAAACTGCCACAACATGGCTGTCTCCACTGTTTTTTCCTTGGGATGTAACTTAACCCTAGGTGATTTACTTGCCTATGGAAATGGGTATTATAGAGCCTAGGGTTAGGGTTTCTTAAACCAGGAAGCCCTGAGCTCCAGGCACACTGCAGCTGCAAAAGGCATCCCAAAGAGAGCGCAAAACTGCCACAACATGGCTGTCTCCACCCCTTTTTCCTTGGGCCTTCCCTAACCTTAAGCTGATTTACCTGCCTAGGGTTAGGGTTAGGGTTGAGCCAAGGGTTAGGGTTTCTTAAACCAGGAAGCCCTGAGCTCCAGGCACACTGCAGCTGCAAAAGGCATCCCAAAGAGAGCACAAAACTGCCACAACATGGCTGTCTCCACCCCTTTTTCCTTGGGACCTTCCCTAACCCTAGGCTGATTTACCTGCCTAGGGTTAGGGTTAGGGTTGAGCCTAGGGTTAGGGTTTCTCAAACCAGGAAGCCCTGAGCTCCAGGCACACTGCAGCTGCAAAAGGCATCCCAAAGAGAGCGAAAAACTGCCACAACATGGCTGTCTCCACCCCTTTTTCCTTGGGACCTTCCCTAACCCTAGGCTGATTTACCTGCCTAGGGTTAGGGTTAGGGTTGAGCCTAGGGTTAAGGTTTCTTAAACCAGGAAGCCCTGAGCTCCAGGCACACTGCAGCTGCAAAAGGCATCCCAAAGAGAGCGCAAAACTGCCACAACATGGCTGTCTCCACTGTTTTTTCCTTGGGATGTAACTTAACCCTAGGTGATTTACTTGCCTATGGAAAAGGTTATTACAAAGCCTAGGGTTAGGGTTTCTTAAACGAGGAAGCCCTGAGCTCCAGGCACACTGCAGCTGCAAAAGGCATCCTAAAGAGAGCGCAAAACTGCCACAAGATGGCTGTCTCCACCCCTTTTTCCTTGGGACCTTCCCTAACCCTAGGCTGATTTACCTGCCTAGGGTTAGGGTTAGGGTTGAGCCGAGGGTTAGAGTTTCTTAAACCAGGAAGCCCTGAGCTCCAGGCACACTGCAGCTGCAAAAGGCATCCCAAAGAGAGCGCAAAACTGCCACAACATGGCTGTGTCCACTGTTTTTTCCTTGGGATGTTGCTTAACCCTAGGTGATTTACTTGCCTATGGAAATGGGTATTATAGAGCCTAGGGTTAGGGTTTCTTAAACCAGGAAGCCCTGAGCTCCAGGCACACTGCAGCTGCAAAAGGCATCCCAAAGAGAGCGCAAAACTGCCACAACATGCCTGTGTCCACCCCTTTTTCCTTGGGCCTTCCCTAACCCTAAGCTGATTTACCTGCCTAGGGTTAGGGTTAGGGTTGAGCCTAGGGTTAGGGTTTCTTAAACCAGGAAGCCCTGAGCTCCAGGCACACTGCAGCTGCAAAAGGCATCCCAAAGAGAGCACAAAACTGCCACAACATGGCTGTCTCCACCCCTTTTTCCTTGGGACCTTCCGTAACCCTAGGCTGATTTACCTGCCTAGGGTTAGGGTTAGGGTTGAGCCTAGGGTTAGGGTTTCTCAAACCAGGAAGCCCTGAGCTCCAGGCACACTGCAGCTGCAAAAGGCATCCCAAAGAGAGCGCAAAACTGCCACAACATGGCTGTCTCCACCCCTTTTTCCTTGGGACCTTCCCTAACCCTAGCCTGATTTACCTGCCTAGGGTTAGGGTTAGGGTTGAGCCTAGGGTTAGGGTTTCTCAAACCAGGAAGCCCTGAGCTCCAGGCACACTGCAGCTGTAAAAGGCATCCCAAAGAGAGCGCAAAACTGCCACAAATGGCTGTCTCCACCCCTTTTTCCTTGGGACCTTCCCTAACCCTAGGCTGATTTACCTGCCTAGGGTTAGGGTTAGGGTTGAGCCTAGGGTTAGGGTTTCTTAAACCAGGAAGCCCTGAGCTCCAGGCACACTGCAGCTGCAAAAGGCATCCCAAAGAGAGCGCAAAACTGCCACAACATGGCTGTCTCCACCCCTTTTTCCTTGGGGACTTCCCTAACCCTAGGCTGATTTACCTGCCTAGGGTTAGGGTTAGGGTTGAGCCTAGGGTTAAAGTTTCTTAAACCAGGAAGCCCTGAGCTCCAGGCACACTGCAGCTGCAAAAGGCATCCCAAAGAGAGCGCAAAACTGCCACAACATGGCTGTCTCCACTGTTTTTTCCTTGGGATGTAACTTAACCCTAGGTGATTTACTTGCCTATGGAAAAGGGTATTACAGAGCCTAGGGTTAGGGTTTCTTAAACCAGGAAGCCCTGAGCTCCAGGCACACTGCAGCTGCAAAAGGCATCCCAAAGAGAGCGCAAAACTGCCACAAGATGGCTGTCTCCACCCCTTTTTCCTTGGGACCTTCCCTAACCCTAGGCTGATTTACCTGCCTAGGGTTAGGGTTAGGGTTGAGCCGAGGGTTGGAGTTTGTTAACCAGGAAGCCCTGAGCTCCAGGCACACTGCAGCTGCAAAAGGCATCCCAAAGAGAGCGCAAAACTGCCACAACATGGCTGTGTCCACTGTTTTTTCCTTGGGATGTTGCTTAACCCTAGGTGATTTACTTGCCTATGGAAATGGGTATTATAGAGCCTAGGGTTAGGGTTTCTTAAACCAGGAAGCCCTGAGTTCCAGGCACACTGCAGCTGCAAAAGGCATCCCAAAGAGAGCGCAAAACTGCCACAACATGCCTGTGTCCACCCCTTTTTCCTTGGGCCTTCCCTAACCCTAAGCTGATTTACCTGCCTAGCGTTAGGGTTAGGGTTGAGCCTAGGGTTAGGGTTTCTTAAACCAGGAAGCCCTGAGCTCCAGGCACACTGCAGCTGCAAAAGGCATCCCAAAGAGAGCACAAAACTGCCACAACATGGCTGTCTCCACCCCTTTTTCCTTGGGACCTTCCCTAACCCTAGGCTGATTTACCTGCCTAGGGTTAGGGTTAGGGTTGAGCCTAGGGTTAGGGTTTCTTAAACCAGGAAGCCCTGAGCTCCAGGCACACTGCAGCTGCAAAAGGCATCCCAAAGAGAGCGCAAAACTGCCACAACATGGCTGTCTCCACCCCTTTTTCCTTGGGACCTTCCCTAACCCTAGCCTGATTTACCTGCCTAGGGTTAGGGTTAGGGTTGAGCCTAGGGTTAGGGTTTCTCAAACCAGGAAGCCCTGAGCTCCAGGCACACTGCAGCTGTAAAAGGCATCCCAAAGAGAGCGCAAAACTGCCACAAATGGCTGTCTCCACCCCTTTTTCCTTGGGACCTTCCCTAACCCTAGGCTGATTTACCTGCCTAGGGTTAGGGTTAGGGTTGAGCCTAGGGTTAGGGTTTCTTAAACCAGGAAGCCCTGAGCTCCAGGCACACTGCAGCTGCAAAAGGCATCCCAAAGAGAGCGCAAAACTGCCACAACATGGCTGTCTCCAACCCTTTTTCCTTGGGACCTTCCCTAACCCTAGGCTGATTTTCCCGCCTAGTGTTAGGGTTAGGGTTGAGCCTAGGGTTAGGGTTTCTTAAACCAGGAAGCCCTGAGCTCCAGGCACACTGCAGCTGCAAAAGGCATCCCAAAGAGAGCGCAAAACTGCCACAACATGGCTGTCTCCACCCCTTTTTCCTTGGGGACTTCCCTAACCCTAGGCTGATTTACCTGCCTAGGGTTAGGGTTAGGGTTGAGCCTAGGGTTAGGGTTTCTTAAACCAGGAAGCCCTGAGCTCCAGGCACACTGCAGCTGCAAAAGGCACCCAAAGAGAGCGCAAAACTGCCACAACATGGCTGTCTCCACTGTTGTTTCCTTGTGATGTTACTTAACCCTAGGTGATTTACTTGCCTATGGAAAATGTTATTACAGAACCTAGGGTTAGGGTTTCTTAAACCAGGAAGCTCTGAGCTCCAGGCACACTGCAGCTGCAAAAGGCATCCCAAAGAGAGCGCAAAACTGCCACAAGATGGCTGTCTCCACCCCTTTTTCCTTGGGACCTTCCCTAACCCTCGGCTGATTTACCTGCCTAGGGTTAGGGTTAGGGTTGAGCCGAGGGTTAGAGTTTCTTAAAACAGGAAGCCCTGAGCTCCAGGCACACTGCAGCTGCAAAAGGCATCCCAAAGAGAGCGCAAAACTGCCACAACATGGCTGTGTCCACTGTTTTTTCCTTGGGATCTTGCTTAACCCTAGGTGATTTACTTTCCTATGGAAATGGTTATTACAGAGCCTAGGGTTAGGGTTTCTTAAACCAGGAAGCCCTGAGCTCCAGGCACACTGCAGCTGCAAAAGGCATCCCAAAGAAAGCGCAAAACTGCCACAACATGGCTGTCTCTAGCCCTTTTTCCTTGGGACCTTCCCTAACCCTAGGCTGATTTACCTGCCTAGGGTTAGGGTTAGGGTTGAGCCTAGGGTTAGGGTTTCTCAAACCAGGAAGTCCTGAGCTCCAGGCACACTGCAGCTGCAAAAGGCATCCCAAAGAGAGCGCAAAACTGCCACAACATGGCTGTCTCCACCCCTTCTTCCTTGGGACCTTCCGTAACCCTAGGCTGATTTACCTGCCTAGGGTTAGGGTTAGGGTTGAGCCTAGGGTTAGGGTTTCTTAAACCAGGAAGCCCTGAGCTCCAGGCACACTGCAGCTGCAAAAGGCATCCCAAAGAAAGCGCAAAACTGCCACAACATGGCTGTCTCCACCCCTTTTTCCTTGGGACCTTCCCTAACCCTAGCCTGATTTACCTGCCTAGGGTTAGGGTTAGGGTTGAGCCTAGGGTTAGGGTTTCTCAAACCAGGAAGCCCTGAGCTCCAGGCACACTGCAGCTGCAAAAGGCATCCCAAAGAGAGCGCAAAACTGCCACAACATGGCTGTCTCCACCACTTTTTCCTTGGGACCTTCCCTAACACTAACCTGATTTACCTGCCTAGGGTTAGGGTTAGGGTTGAGCCTAGGGTTAGGGTTTCTTAAACCAGGAAGCCCTGAGCTCCAGGCACACTGCAGCTGCAAAAGGCATCCCAAAGAGAGCGCAAAACTGCCACAACATGGCTGTCTCCACCCCTTTTTCCTTGGGACCTTCCCTAAGCCTAGGCTGATTTACCTGCCTAGGGTTAGGGTTGGGGTTGAGCCTAGGGTTAGAGATTCTCAAACCAGGAAGCCCTGAGCTCCAGGCACACTGCAGCTGCAAAAGGCATGCCAAAGAGAGCGCAAAACTGCCACAACATGGCTGTCTCCACCCCTTTTTCCTTGGGACCTTCCCTAACCCTAGGCTGATTTACCTGCCTAGGGTTAGGGTTAGGGTTGAGCCGAGGGTTAGAGTTTCTTAAAACAGGAAGCCCTGAGCTCCAGGCACACTGCAGCTGCAAAAGGCATCCCAAAGAGAGCGCAAAACTGCCACAACATGGCTGTGTCCACTGTTTTTTCCTTGGGATGTTGCTTAACCCTAGGTGATTTACTTGCCTATGGAAATGGGGATTATAGAGCCTAGGGTTAGGGATTCTTAAACCAGGAAGCCCTGATATCCAGGCACACTGCAGCTTCAAAAGGCACCCCAAAGCAAGTGCAGAACTGCCACAACATGGCTGTCAACACCCCTTCTTCCTTGGGACCTTCCCTAACACTAGGCTGATTTACCTGCCTTGGTTTAGGGTTAGGGTTGAGCCTAGGGTTAGGGTTTCTCAAACCAGGAAGCCCTGAGCTCCAGGCACACTGCAGCTGCAAAAGGCATCCCAAAGAGAGCGCAAAACTGCCACAACATGGCTGTCTCCACTGTTTTTTCCTTGGGATGTTACTTAACCCTAGGTGATTTACTTGCCTATGGAAAAGGTTATTACAGAGCATAGGGTTAGGGTTTCATAAACCAGGAAGCCCTGAGCTCCAGGCACACTGCAGCTGCAAAAGGCATCCCAAAGAGAGCGCAAAACTGCCACAACATGGCTGTCTCCACCCCTTTTTCCTTGGGACCTTCCCTAAGCCTAGGCTGATTTACCTGCCTAGGGTTAGGGTTGGGGTTGAGCCTAGGGTTAGGGTTTCTCAAACCAGGAAGCCCTGAGCTCCAGGCACACTGCAGCTGCAAAAGGCATGCCAAAGAGAGCGCAAAACTGCCACAACATGGCTGTCTCCACCCCTTTTTCCTTGGGACCTTCCCTAACCCTAGGCTGATTTACCTGCCTAGGGTTAGGGTTAGGGTTGAGCCGAGGGTTAGAGTTTCTTAAAACAGGAAGCCCTGAGCTCCAGGCACACTGCAGCTGCAAAAGGCATCCCAAAGAGAGCGCAAAACTGCCACAACATGGCTGTCTCCACTGTTTTTTCCTTGGGATGTAACTTAACCCTAGGTGATTTACTTGCCTATGGAAAAGGTTATTACAAAGCCTAGGGTTAGGGTTTCTTAAACGAGGAAGCCCTGAGCTCCAGGCACACTGCAGCTGCAAAAGGCATCCTAAAGAGAGCGCAAAACTGCCACAAGATGGCTGTCTCCACCCCTTTTTCCTTGGGACCTTCCCTAACCCTCGGCTGATTTACCTGCCTAGGGTTAGGGTTAGGGTTGAGCCGAGGGTTAGAGTTTCTTAAACCAGGAAGCCCTGAGCTCCAGGCACACTGCAGCTGCAAAAGGCATCCCAAAGAGAGCGCAAAACTGCCACAACATGGCTTTGTCCACTGTTTTTTCCTTGGGATGTTGCTTAACCCTAGGTGATTTACTTGCCTATGGAAATGGGTATTATAGAGCCTAGGGTTAGGGTTTCTTAAACCAGGAAGCCCTGAGCTCCAGGCACACTGCAGCTGCAAAAGGCATCCCAAAGAGAGCGCAAAACTGCCACAACATGCCTGTGTCCACCCCTTTTTCCTTGGGCCTTCCCTAACCCTAAGCTGATTTACCTGCCTAGGGTTAGGGTTAGGGTTGAGCCTAGGGTTAGGGTTTCTTAAACCAGGAAGCCCTGAGCTCCAGGCACACTGCAGCTGCAAAAGGCATCCCAAAGAGAGCACAAAACTGCCACAACATGGCTGTCTCCACCCCTTTTTCCTTGGGACCTTCCGTAACCCTAGGCTGATTTACCTGCCTAGGATTAGGGTTAGGGTTGAGCCTAGGGTTAGGGTTTCTTAAACCAGGAAGCCCTGAGCTCCAGGCACACTGCAGCTGCAAAAGGCATCCCAAAGAGAGCGCAAAACTGCCACAACATGGCTGTCTCCACTGTTGTTTCCTTGTGATGTTACTTAACCCTAGGTGATTTACTTGCCTATGGAAAATTTTATTACAGAGCCTAGGGTTAGGGTTTCTTAAACGAGGAAGCCCTCAGCTCCAGGCACACTGCATCCGCAAAGGCATCCCAAAGAGAGCGCAGAACTGCCACAACATGGCTTTCTCCACCCCTTCTTCCTTGGGACCTTCCCTAACCCTAGGCGGATTTACCTGCCTAGGGTTAGGGTTAGGGTTGAGCCTAGGGTTAGGGTTTCTCAAACCAGGAAGCCCTGAGCTCCAGGCACACTGCGGCTGCAAAAGGCATCCCAAAGAGAGCGCAAAACTGCCACAAGATGGCTGTCTCCACCCCTTTTTCCTTGGGACCTTCCCTAACCCTAGGCTGATTTACCTGCCTAGGGTTAGGGTTAGGGTTGAGCCTAGGGTTAGGGTTTCTTAAACCAGGAAGCCCTGAGCTCCAGGCACACTGCAGCTGCAAAAGGCATCCCAAAGAGAGCGCAAAACTGCCACAACATGGCTGTCTCCACCCCTTTTTCCTTGGGGACTTCACTAACCCTAGGCTGATTTACCTGCCTAGGGTTAGGGTTAGGGTTGAGCCTAGGGTTAGGGTTTCTTAAACCAGGAAGCCCTGAGCTCCAGGCACACTGCAGCTGCAAAAGGCATCCCAAAGAGAGCGCAAAACTGCCACAACATGGCTGTCTCCACTGTTGTTTCCTTGTGATGTTACTTAACCCTAGGTGATTTACTTGCCTATGGAAAATGTTATTACAGAACCTAGGGTTAGGGTTTTTTAAACCAGGAAGCTCTGAGCTCCAGGCACACTGCAGCTGCAAAAGGCATCCCAAAGAAAGCGCAAAACTGCCACAACATGGCTGTCTCCACCCCTTTTTCCTTGGGACCTTCCCTAACCCTAGGCTGATTTACCTGCCTAGGGTTAGGGTTAGGGTTGAGACTAGGGTTAAGGTTTCTTAAACCAGGAAGCCCTGAGCTCCAGGCACACTGCAGCTGCAAAAGGCATCCCAAAGAGAGCGCAAAACTGCCACAACATGGCTGTCTCCACTGTTTTTTCCTTGGGATGTAACTTAACCCTAGGTGATTTACTTGCCTATGGAAATGGGTATTATAGAGCCTAGGGTTAGGGTTTCTTAAACCAGGAAGCCCTGAGCTCCAGGCACACTGCAGCTGCAAAAGGCATCCCAAAGAGAGCGCAAAACTGCCACAACATGGCTGTCTCCACCCCTTTTTCCTTGGGCCTTCCCTAACCTTAAGCTGATTTACCTGCCTAGGGTTAGGGTTAGGGTTGAGCCAAGGGTTAGGGTTTCTTAAACCAGGAAGCCCTGAGCTCCAGGCACACTGCAGCTGCAAAAGGCATCCCAAAGAGAGCACAAAACTGCCACAACATGGCTGTCTCCACCCCTTTTTCCTTGGGACCTTCCCTAACCCTAGGCTGATTTACCTGCCTAGGGTTAGGGTTAGGGTTGAGCCTAGGGTTAGGGTTTCTCAAACCAGGAAGCCCTGAGCTCCAGGCACACTGCAGCTGCAAAAGGCATCCCAAAGAGAGCGAAAAACTGCCACAACATGGCTGTCTCCACCCCTTTTTCCTTGGGACCTTCCCTAACCCTAGGCTGATTTACCTGCCTAGGGTTAGGGTTAGGGTTGAGCCTAGGGTTAAGGTTTCTTAAACCAGGAAGCCCTGAGCTCCAGGCACACTGCAGCTGCAAAAGGCATCCCAAAGAGAGCGCAAAACTGCCACAACATGGCTGTCTCCACTGTTTTTTCCTTGGGATGTAACTTAACCCTAGGTGATTTACTTGCCTATGGAAAAGGTTATTACAAAGCCTAGGGTTAGGGTTTCTTAAACGAGGAAGCCCTGAGCTCCAGGCACACTGCAGCTGCAAAAGGCATCCTAAAGAGAGCGCAAAACTGCCACAAGATGGCTGTCTCCACCCCTTTTTCCTTGGGACCTTCCCTAACCCTAGGCTGATTTACCTGCCTAGGGTTAGGGTTAGGGTTGAGCCGAGGGTTAGAGTTTCTTAAACCAGGAAGCCCTGAGCTCCAGGCACACTGCAGCTGCAAAAGGCATCCCAAAGAGAGCGCAAAACTGCCACAACATGGCTGTGTCCACTGTTTTTTCCTTGGGATGTTGCTTAACCCTAGGTGATTTACTTGCCTATGGAAATGGGTATTATAGAGCCTAGGGTTAGGGTTTCTTAAACCAGGAAGCCCTGAGCTCCAGGCACACTGCAGCTGCAAAAGGCATCCCAAAGAGAGCGCAAAACTGCCACAACATGCCTGTGTCCACCCCTTTTTCCTTGGGCCTTCCCTAACCCTAAGCTGATTTACCTGCCTAGGGTTAGGGTTAGGGTTGAGCCTAGGGTTAGGGTTTCTTAAACCAGGAAGCCCTGAGCTCCAGGCACACTGCAGCTGCAAAAGGCATCCCAAAGAGAGCACAAAACTGCCACAACATGGCTGTCTCCACCCCTTTTTCCTTGGGACCTTCCGTAACCCTAGGCTGATTTACCTGCCTAGGGTTAGGGTTAGGGTTGAGCCTAGGGTTAGGGTTTCTCAAACCAGGAAGCCCTGAGCTCCAGGCACACTGCAGCTGCAAAAGGCATCCCAAAGAGAGCGCAAAACTGCCACAACATGGCTGTCTCCACCCCTTTTTCCTTGGGACCTTCCCTAACCCTAGCCTGATTTACCTGCCTAGGGTTAGGGTTAGGGTTGAGCCTAGGGTTAGGGTTTCTCAAACCAGGAAGCCCTGAGCTCCAGGCACACTGCAGCTGTAAAAGGCATCCCAAAGAGAGCGCAAAACTGCCACAAATGGCTGTCTCCACCCCTTTTTCCTTGGGACCTTCCCTAACCCTAGGCTGATTTACCTGCCTAGGGTTAGGGTTAGGGTTGAGCCTAGGGTTAGGGTTTCTTAAACCAGGAAGCCCTGAGCTCCAGGCACACTGCAGCTGCAAAAGGCATCCCAAAGAGAGCGCAAAACTGCCACAACATGGCTGTCTCCACCCCTTTTTCCTTGGGGACTTCCCTAACCCTAGGCTGATTTACCTGCCTAGGGTTAGGGTTAGGGTTGAGCCTAGGGTTAAAGTTTCTTAAACCAGGAAGCCCTGAGCTCCAGGCACACTGCAGCTGCAAAAGGCATCCCAAAGAGAGCGCAAAACTGCCACAACATGGCTGTCTCCACTGTTTTTTCCTTGGGATGTAACTTAACCCTAGGTGATTTACTTGCCTATGGAAAAGGGTATTACAGAGCCTAGGGTTAGGGTTTCTTAAACCAGGAAGCCCTGAGCTCCAGGCACACTGCAGCTGCAAAAGGCATCCCAAAGAGAGCGCAAAACTGCCACAAGATGGCTGTCTCCACCCCTTTTTCCTTGGGACCTTCCCTAACCCTAGGCTGATTTACCTGCCTAGGGTTAGGGTTAGGGTTGAGCCGAGGGTTGGAGTTTGTTAACCAGGAAGCCCTGAGCTCCAGGCACACTGCAGCTGCAAAAGGCATCCCAAAGAGAGCGCAAAACTGCCACAACATGGCTGTGTCCACTGTTTTTTCCTTGGGATGTTGCTTAACCCTAGGTGATTTACTTGCCTATGGAAATGGGTATTATAGAGCCTAGGGTTAGGGTTTCTTAAACCAGGAAGCCCTGAGTTCCAGGCACACTGCAGCTGCAAAAGGCATCCCAAAGAGAGCGCAAAACTGCCACAACATGCCTGTGTCCACCCCTTTTTCCTTGGGCCTTCCCTAACCCTAAGCTGATTTACCTGCCTAGCGTTAGGGTTAGGGTTGAGCCTAGGGTTAGGGTTTCTTAAACCAGGAAGCCCTGAGCTCCAGGCACACTGCAGCTGCAAAAGGCATCCCAAAGAGAGCACAAAACTGCCACAACATGGCTGTCTCCACCCCTTTTTCCTTGGGACCTTCCCTAACCCTAGGCTGATTTACCTGCCTAGGGTTAGGGTTAGGGTTGAGCCTAGGGTTAGGGTTTCTTAAACCAGGAAGCCCTGAGCTCCAGGCACACTGCAGCTGCAAAAGGCATCCCAAAGAGAGCGCAAAACTGCCACAACATGGCTGTCTCCACCCCTTTTTCCTTGGGACCTTCCCTAACCCTAGCCTGATTTACCTGCCTAGGGTTAGGGTTAGGGTTGAGCCTAGGGTTAGGGTTTCTCAAACCAGGAAGCCCTGAGCTCCAGGCACACTGCAGCTGTAAAAGGCATCCCAAAGAGAGCGCAAAACTGCCACAAATGGCTGTCTCCACCCCTTTTTCCTTGGGACCTTCCCTAACCCTAGGCTGATTTACCTGCCTAGGGTTAGGGTTAGGGTTGAGCCTAGGGTTAGGGTTTCTTAAACCAGGAAGCCCTGAGCTCCAGGCACACTGCAGCTGCAAAAGGCATCCCAAAGAGAGCGCAAAACTGCCACAACATGGCTGTCTCCAACCCTTTTTCCTTGGGACCTTCCCTAACCCTAGGCTGATTTTCCCGCCTAGTGTTAGGGTTAGGGTTGAGCCTAGGGTTAGGGTTTCTTAAACCAGGAAGCCCTGAGCTCCAGGCACACTGCAGCTGCAAAAGGCATCCCAAAGAGAGCGCAAAACTGCCACAACATGGCTGTCTCCACCCCTTTTTCCTTGGGGACTTCCCTAACCCTAGGCTGATTTACCTGCCTAGGGTTAGGGTTAGGGTTGAGCCTAGGGTTAGGGTTTCTTAAACCAGGAAGCCCTGAGCTCCAGGCACACTGCAGCTGCAAAAGGCACCCAAAGAGAGCGCAAAACTGCCACAACATGGCTGTCTCCACTGTTGTTTCCTTGTGATGTTACTTAACCCTAGGTGATTTACTTGCCTATGGAAAATGTTATTACAGAACCTAGGGTTAGGGTTTCTTAAACCAGGAAGCTCTGAGCTCCAGGCACACTGCAGCTGCAAAAGGCATCCCAAAGAGAGCGCAAAACTGCCACAACATGGCTGTCTCCACCCCTTTTTCCTTGGGACCTTCCCTAACCCTAGGCTGATTTACCTGCCTAGGGTTAGGGTTAGGGTTGAGCCTAGTGTTAAGGTTTCTTAAACCAGGAAGCCCTGAGCTCCAGGCACACTGCAGCTGCAAAAGGCATCCCAAAGAGAGCGCAAAACTGCCACAACATGGCTGTCTCCACTGTTTTTTCCTTGGGATGTAACTTGACCCTAGGTGATTTACTTGCCTATGGAAATGGGAATTATAGAGCCTAGGGTTAGGGTTTCTTAAACCAGGAAGCCCTGAGCTCCAGGCACACTGCAGCTGCAAAAGGCATCCCAAAGAGAGCGCAAAACTGCCACAACATGGCTGTCTCCACCCCTTTTTCCTTGGGCCTTCCCTAACCTTAAGCTGATTTACCTGCCTAGGGTTAGGGTTAGGGTTGAGCCTAGGGTTAGGGTTTCTTAAACCAGGAAGCCCTGAGCTCCAGGCACACTGCAGCTGCAAAAGGCATCCCAAAGAGAGCGCAAAACTGCCACAACATGGCTGTCTCCACCCCTATTTCCTTTAGAACTTCCGTAACCCTAGGCTGATTTCCCTGCCTAGGGTTAGGGTTAGGGTTTAGCCTAGGGTTAGGGTTTCTCAAACCAGGAAGCCCTGAGCTCCAGGCACACTGCAGCTGCAAAAGGCATCCCAAAGAGAGCGCAAAACTGCCACAACATGGCTGTGTCCACTGTTTTTTCCTTGGGATGTTGCTTAACCCTAGGTGATTTACTTTCCTATGGAAATGGTTATTACAGAGCCTAGGGTTAGGGTTTCTTAAACCAGGAAGCCCTGAGCTCCAGGCACACTGCAGCTGCAAAAGGCATCCCAAAGAGAGCGCAAAACTGCCATAACATGGCTGTCTCCACCCCTATTTCCTTTGGAACTTCCGTAACCCTAGGCTGATTTACCTGCTTAGGGTTAGGGTTAGGGTTTAGCCTAGGGTTAGGGTTTCTCAAACCAGGAAGCCCTGAGCTCCAGGCACACTGCAGCTGCAAAAGGCATCCCAAAGAGAGCGCAAAACTGCCACAACATGCCTGTGTCCACCCCTTTTTCCTTGGGCCTTCCCTAACCCTAAGCTGATTTACCTGCCTAGGGTTAGGGTTAGGGTTGAGCCTAGGGTTAGGGTTTCTTAAACCAGGAAGCCCTGAGCTCCAGGCACACTGCAGCTGCAAAAGGCATCCCAAAGAGAGCACAAAACTGCCACAACATGGCTGTCTCCACCCCTTTTTCCTTGGGACCTTGCCTAACCCTAGGCTGATTTACCTGCCTAGGGTTAGGGTTAGGGTTGAGCCTAGGGTTAGGGTTTCTCAAACCAGGAAGCCCTGAGCTCCAGGCACACTGCAGCTGCAAAAGGCATCCCAAAGAGAGCGCAAAACTGCCACAACATGGCTGTCTCCACCCCTTTTTCCTTGGGACCTTCCCTAACCCTAGCCTGATTTACCTGCCTAGGGTTAGGGTTAGGGTTGAGCCTAGGGTTAGGGTTTCTCAAACCAGGAAGCCCTGAGCTCCAGGCACACTGCAGCTGTAAAAGGCATCCCAAAGAGAGCGCAAAACTGCCACAAATGGCTGTCTCCACCCATTTTTCCTTGGGACCTTCCCTAACCCTAGGCTGATTTACCTGCCTAGGGTTAGGGTTAGGGTTGAGCCTAGGGTTAGGGTTTCTTAAACCAGGAAGCCCTGAGCTCCAGGCACACTGCAGCTGCAAAAGGCATCCCAAAGAGAGCGCAAAACTGCCACAACATGGCTGTCTCCACCCCTTTTTCCTTGGGATGTAACTTAACCCTAGGTGATATTCTTGCCTATGGAAAAGGTTATTACAGCGCCTAGGGTTAGGGTTTCTTAAACCAGGAAGCCCTGATCTCCAGGCACACTGCAGCTGCAAAAGGCATCCCAAAGAGAGCGCAAAACTGCCACAACAAGGCTGTCTCCACCCCTTTTTCCTTGGGACCTTCCCTAACCCTAGGCTGATTTACCTGCCTGGGGTTAGGGTTAGGGTTGAGCCTAGGGTTAGGGTTTCTTAAACCAGGAAGCCCTGAGCTCCAGGCACACTGCAGCTGCAAAAGGCATCCCAAAGAGAGCGCAAAACTGCCACAACATGGCTGTCTCCACCCCTTTTTCCTTGGGACCTTCCCTAACCCTAGGCTGATTTACCTGCCTAGGATTAGGGTTAGGGTTGAGCCTAGGGTTAGGGTTTCTTAAACCAGGAAGCCCTGAGCTCCAGGCACACTGCAGCTGCAAAAGGCATCCCAAAGAGAGCGCAAAACTGCCACAACATGGCTGTCTCCACTGTTGTTTCCTTGTGATGTTACTTAACCCTAGGTGATTTACTTGCCTATGGAAAATTTTATTACAGAGCCTAGGGTTAGGGTTTCTTAAACGAGGAAGCCCTCAGCTCCAGGCACACTGCATCCGCAAAGGCATCCCAAAGAGAGCGCAAAACTGCCACAACATGGCTTTCTCCACCCCTTCTTCCTTGGGACCTTCCCTAACCCTAGGCGGATTTACCTGCCTAGGGTTAGGGTTAGGGTTGAGCCTAGGGTTAGGGTTTCTCAAACCAGGAAGCCCTGAGCTCCAGGCACACTGCCGCTGCAAAAGGCATCCCAAAGAGAGCGCAAAACTGCCACAAGATGGCTGTCTCCACCCCTTTTTCCTTGGGACCTTCCCTAACCCTAGGCTGATTTACCTGCCTAGGGTTAGGGTTAGGGTTGAGCCTAGGGTTAGGGTTTCTTAAACCAGGAAGCCCTGAGCTCCAGGCACACTGCAGCTGCAAAAGGCATCCCAAAGAGAGCGCAAAACTGCCACAACATGGCTGTCTCCACCCCTTTTTCCTTGGGGACTTCACTAACCCTAGGCTGATTTACCTGCCTAGGGTTAGGGTTAGGGTTGAGCCTAGGGTTAGGGTTTCTTAAACCAGGAAGCCCTGAGCTCCAGGCACACTGCAGCTGCAAAAGGCATCCCAAAGAGAGCGCAAAACTGCCACAACATGGCTGTCTCCACTGTTGTTTCCTTGTGATGTTACTTAACCCTAGGTGATTTACTTGCCTATGGAAAATGTTATTACAGAACCTAGGGTTAGGGTTTTTTAAACCAGGAAGCTCTGAGCTCCAGGCACACTGCAGCTGCAAAAGGCATCCTAAAGAAAGCGCAAAACTGCCACAACATGGCTGTCTCCACCCCTTTTTCCTTGGGACCTTCCCTAACCCTAGGCTGATTTACCTGCCTAGGGTTAGGGTTAGGGTTGAGACTAGGGTTAAGGTTTCTTAAACCAGGAAGCCCTGAGCTCCAGGCACACTGCAGCTGCAAAAGGCATCCCAAAGAGAGCGCAAAACTGCCACAACATGGCTGTCTCCACTGTTTTTTCCTTGGGATGTAACTTAACCCTAGGTGATTTACTTGCCTATGGAAATGGGTATTATAGAGCCTAGGGTTAGGGTTTCTTAAACCAGGAAGCCCTGAGCTCCAGGCACACTGCAGCTGCAAAAGGCATCCCAAAGAGAGCGCAAAACTGCCACAACATGGCTGTCTCCACCCCTTTTTCCTTGGGCCTTCCCTAACCTTAAGCTGATTTACCTGCCTAGGGTTAGGGTTAGGGTTGAGCCAAGGGTTAGGGTTTCTTAAACCAGGAAGCCCTGAGCTCCAGGCACACTGCAGCTGCAAAAGGCATCCCAAAGAGAGCACAAAACTGCCACAACATGGCTGTCTCCACCCCTTTTTCCTTGGGACCTTCCGTAACCCTAGGCTGATTTACCTGCCTAGGGTTAGGGTTAGGGTTGAGCCTAGGGTTAGGGTTTCTTAAACCAGGAAGCCCTGAGCTCCAGGCACACTGCAGCTGCAAAAGGCATCCCAAAGAGAGCGAAAAACTGCCACAACATGGCTGTCTCCACCCCTTTTTCCTTGGGACCTTCCCTAACCCTAGGCTTATTTACCTGCCTAGGGTTAGGGTTAGGGTTGAGCCTAGGGTTAAGGTTTCTTAAACCAGGAAGCCCGGAGCTCCAGGCACACTGCAGCTGCAAAAGGCATCCCAAAGAGAGCGCAAAACTGCCACAACATGGCTGTCTCCACTGTTTTTTCCTTGGGATGTAACTTAACCCTAGGTGATTTACTTGCCTATGGAAAAGGTTATTACAGAGCCTAGGGTTAGGGTTTCTTAAACGAGGAAGCCCTGAGCTCCAGGCACACTGCAGCTGCAAAAGGCATCCTAAAGAGAGCGCAAAACTGCCACAAGATGGCTGTCTCCACCCCTTTTTCCTTGGGACCTTCCCTAACCCTAGGCTGATTTACCTGCCTAGGGTTAGGGTTAGGGTTGAGCCGAGGGTTAGAGTTTGTTAAACCAGGAAGCCCTGAGCTCCAGGCACACTGCAGCTGCAAAAGGCATCCCAAAGAGAGCGCAAAACTGCCACAACATGGCTGTGTCCACTGTTTTTTCCTTGGGATGTTGCTTAACCCTAGGTGATTTACTTGCCTATGGAAATGGGTATTATAGAGCCTAGGGTTAGGGTTTCTTAAACCAGGAAGCCCTGAGCTCCAGGCACACTGCAGCTGCAAAAGGCATCCCAAAGAGAGCGCAAAACTGCCACAACATGCCTGTGTCCACCCCTTTTTCCTTGGGCCTTCCCTAACCCTAAGCTGATTTACCTGCCTAGGGTTAGGGTTAGGGTTGAGCCTAGGGTTAGGGTTTCTTAAACCAGGAAGCCCTGAGCTCCAGGCACACTGCAGCTGCAAAAGGCATCCCAAAGAGAGCACAAAACTGCCACAACATGGCTGTCTCCACCCCTTTTTCCTTGGGACCTTCCGTAACCCTAGGCTGATTTACCTGCCTAGGGTTAGGGTTAGGGTTGAGCCTAGGGTTAGGGTTTCTCAAACCAGGAAGCCCTGAGCTCCAGGCACACTGCAGCTGCAAAAGGCATCCCAAAGAGAGCGCAAAACTGCCACAACATGGCTGTCTCCACCCCTTTTTCCTTGGGACCTTCCGTAACCCTAGGCTGATTTACCTGCCTAGGGTTAGGGTTAGGGTTGAGCCTAGGGTTAGGGTTTCTCAAACCAGGAAGCCCTGAGCTCCAGGCACACTGCAGCTGTAAAAGGCATCCCAAAGAGAGCGCAAAACTGCCACAAATGGCTGTCTCCACCCCTTTTTCCTTGGGACCTTCCCTAACCCTAGGCTGATTTACCTGCCTAGGGTTAGGGTTAGGGTTGAGCCTAGGGTTAGGGTTTCTTAAACCAGGAAGCCCTGAGCTCCAGGCACACTGCAGCTGCAAAAGGCATCCCAAAGAGAGCGCAAAACTGCCACAACATGGCTGTCTCCACCCCTTTTTCCTTGGGGACTTCCCTAACCCTAGGCTGATTTACCTGCCTAGGGTTAGGGTTAGGGTTGAGCCTAGGGTTAGGGTTTCTCAAACCAGGAAGCCCTGAGCTCCAGGCACACTGCAGCTGCAAAAGGCATCCCAAAGAGAGCGCAAAACTGCCACAACATGGCTGTCTCCACTGTTGTTTCCGTGTGATGTTACTTAACCCTAGGTGATTTACTTGCCTATGGAAAATGTTATTACAGAACCTAGGGTTAGGGTTTTTTAAACCAGGAAGCTCTGAGCTCCAGGCACACTGCAGCTGCAAAAGGCATCCCAAAGAGAGCGCAAAACTGCCACAACATGGCTGTCTCCACCCCTTTTTCCTTGGGACCTTCCCTAACCCTAGGCTGATTTACCTGCCTAGGGTTAGGGTTAGGGTTGAGCCTAGGGTTAAGGTTTCTTAAACCAGGAAGCCCTGAGCTCCAGGCACACTGCAGCTGCAAAAGGCATCCCAAAGAGAGCGCAAAACTGCCACAACATGCCTGTCTCCACTGTTTTTTCCTTGGGATGTAACTTAACCCTAGGTGATTTACTTGCCTATGGAAATGGGTATTATAGAGCCTAGGGTTAGGGTTTCTTAAACGAGGAAGCCCTGAGCTCCAGGCACACTGCAGCTGCAAAAGGCATCCCAAAGAGAGCGCAAAACTGGCACAACATGGCTGTCTCCACCCCTTTTTCCTTGGGCCTTCCCTAACCTTAAGCTGATTTACCTGCCTAGGGTTAGGGTTAGGGTTGAGCCTAGGGTTAGGGTTTCTTAAACCAGGAAGCCCTGAGCTCCAGGCACACTGCAGCTGCAAAAGGCATCCCAAAGAGAGCACAAAACTGCCACAACATGGCTGTCTCCACCCCTTTTTCCTTGGGACCTTGCCTAACCCTAGGCTGATTTACCTGCCTAGGGTTAGGGTTAGGGTTGAGCCTAGGGTTAGGGTTTCTCAAACCAGGAAGCCCTGAGCTCCAGGCACACTGCAGCTGCAAAAGGCATCCCAAAGAGAGCGCAAAACTGCCACAACATGGCTGTCTCTAGCACTTTTTCCTTGGGACCTTCCCTAACCCTAGGCTGATTTACCTGCCTAGGGTTAGGGTTAGGGTTGAGCCTAGGGTTAAGGTTTCTTAAACCAGGAAGCCCTGAGCTCCAGGCACACTGCAGCTGCAAAAGGCATCCCAAAGAGAGCGCAAAACTGCCACAACATGGCTGTCTCCACTGTTTTTTCCTTGGGATGTAACTTAACCCTAGGTGATTTACTTGCCTATGGAAAAGGTTATTACAGAGGCTAGGGTTAGGGTTTCTTAAACGAGGAAGCCCTGAGCTCCAGGCACACTGCAGCTGCAAAAGGCATCCTAAAGAGAGCGCAAAACTGCCACAACATGGCTGTCTCCACCCCTTTTTCCTTGGGACCTTCCCTAACCCTAGGCTGATTTACCTGCCTAGGGTTAGGGTTAGGGTTGAGCCGAGGGTTAGAGTTTGTTAAACCAGGAAGCCCTGAGCTCCAGGCACACTGCAGCTGCAAAAGGCATCCCAAAGAGAGCGCAAAACTGCCACAACATGGCTGTGTCCACTGTTTTTTCCTTGGGATGTTGCTTAACCCTAGGTGATTTACTTTCCTATGGAAATGGGTATTATAGAGCCTAGGGTTAGGGTTTCTCAAACCAGGAAGCCCTGAGCTCCAGGCACACTGCAGCTGCAAAAGGCATCCCAAAGAGAGCGCAAAACTGCCACAACATGCCTGTGTCCACCCCTTTTTCCTTGGGCCTTCCCTAACCCTAAGCTGATTTACCTGCCTAGGGTTAGGGTTAGGGTTGAGCCTAGGGTTAGGGTTTCTCAAACCAGGAAGCCCTGAGCTCCAGGCACACTGCAGCTGCAAAAGGCATCCCAAAGAGAGCGCAAAACTGCCACAAATGGCTGTCTCCACCCCTTTTTCCTTGGGACCTTCCCTAACCCTAGGCTGATTTACCTGCCTAGGGTTAGGGTTAGGGTTGAGCCTAGGGTTAGGGTTTCTTAAACCAGGAAGCCCTGAGCTCCAGGCACACTGCAGCTGCAAAAGGCATCCCAAAGAGAGCGCAAAACTGCCACAACATGGCTGTCTCCACCCCTTTTTCCTTGGGATGTAACTTAACCCTAGGTGATATTCTTGCCTAGGGAAAAGGTTATTACAGAGCCTAGGGTTAGGGTTTCTTAAACCAGGAAGCCCTGAGCTCCAGGCACACTGCAGCTGCAAAAGGCATCCCAAAGAGAGCGCAAAACTGCCACAACAAGGCTGTCTCCACCCCTTTTTCCTTGGGACCTTCCCTAACCCTAGGCTGATTTACCTGCCTAGGGTTAGGGTTAGGGTTGAGCCTAGGGTTAGGGTTTCTTAAACCAGGAAGCCCTGAGCTCCAGGCACACTGCAGCTGCAAAAGGCATCCCAAAGAGAGCGCAAAACTGCCACAACATGGCTGTCTCCAACCCTTTTTCCTTGGGACCTTCCCTAACCCTAGGCTGATTTACCTGCCTAGGGTTAGGGTTAGGGTTGAGCCTAGGGTTAGGGTTTCTTAAACCAGGAAGCCCTGAGCTCCAGGCACACTGCAGCTGCAAAAGGCATCCCAAAGAGAGCGCAAAACTGCCACAACATGGCTGTCTCCACTGTTGTTTCCTTGTGATGTTACTTAACCCTAGGTGATTTACTTGCCTATGGAAAATTTTATTACAGAACCTAGGGTTAGGGTTTCTTAAACGAGGAAGCCCTGATCTCCAGGAACACTGCATCCGCAAAGGAATCCCAAAGAGACCGCAAAACTGCCACAACCTGGCTTTCTCCACCCCTTCTTCCTTGGGACCTTCCCTAACCCTAGGCGGATTTACCTGCCTAGGGTTAGGGTTAGGGTTGAGCCTAGTGTTAGGGTTTCTCAAACCAGGAAGCCCAGAGCTCCAGGCACACTGCAGCTGCAAAAGGCATCCCAAAGAGAGCGCAAAACTGCCACAACATGGCTGTCTCCACCCCTTTTTCCTTTAGACCTTCCGTAACCCTAGGCTGATTTACCTGTCTAGGGTTAGGGTTAGGGTTGAGCCTAGGGTTAGGGTTTCTTAAACCAGGAAGCTCTGAGCTCCAGGCACACTGCAGCTGCAAAAGGCATCCCAAAGAGAGCGCAAAACTGCCACAACATGGCTGTCTCCACCCCTTTTTCCTTGGGACCTTCCCTAACCCTAGGCTGATTTACCTGCCTAGGGTTAGGGTTAGGGTTGAGCCTAGGGTTAAGGTTTCTTAAACGAGGAAGCCCTGAGCTCCAGGCACACTGCAGCTGCAAAAGGCATCCCAAAGAGAGCACAAAACTGCCACAACATGGCTGTCTCCACCCCTTTTTCCTTGGGACCTTGCCTAACCCTAGGCTGATTTACCTGCCTAGGGTTAGGGTTAGGGTTGAGCCTAGGGTTAGGGTTTCTCAAACCAGGAAGCCCTGAGCTCCAGGCACACTGCAGCTGCAAAAGGCATCCCAAAGAGAGCGCAAAACTGCCACAACATGGCTGTCTCCACCCCTTTTTCCTTGGGACCTTCCCTAACCCTAGCCTGATTTACCTGCCTAGGGTTAGGGTTAGGGTTGAGCCTAGGGTTAGGGTTTCTCAAACCAGGAAGCCCTGAGCTCCAGGCACACTGCAGCTGTAAAAGGCATCCCAAAGAGAGCGCAAAACTGCCACAAATGGCTGTCTCCACCCATTTTTCCTTGGGACCTTCCCTAACCCTAGGCTGATTTACCTGCCTAGGGTTAGGGTTAGGGTTGAGCCTAGGGTTAGGGTTTCTTAAACCAGGAAGCCCTGAGCTCCAGGCACACTGCAGCTGCAAAAGGCATCCCAAAGAGAGCGCAAAACTGCCACAACATGGCTGTCTCCACCCCTTTTTCCTTGGGATGTAACTTAACCCTAGGTGATATTCTTGCCTATGGAAAAGGTTATTACAGAGCCTAGGGTTAGGGTTTCTTAAACCAGGAAGCCCTGAGCTCCAGGCACACTGCAGCTGCAAAAGGCATCCCAAAGAGAGCGCAAAACTGCCACAACATGGCTGTCTCCACCCCTTTTTCCTTGGGACCTTCCCTAACCCTAGGCTGATTTACCTGCCTGGGGTTAGGGTTAGGGTTGAGCCTAGGGTTAGGGTTTCTTAAACCAGGAAGCCCTGAGCTCCAGGCACACTGCAGCTGCAAAAGGCATCCCAAAGAGAGCGCAAAACTGCCACAACATGGCTGTCTCCACCCCTTTTTCCTTGGGACCTTCCCTAACCCTAGGCTGATTTACCTGCCGAGGATTAGGGTTAGGGTTGAGCCTAGGGTTAGGGTTTCTTAAACCAGGAAGCCCTGAGCTCCAGGCACACTGCAGCTGCAAAAGGCATCCCAAAGAGAGCGCAAAACTGCCACAACATGGCTGTCTCCACTGTTGTTTCCTTGTGATGTTACTTAACCCTAGGTGATTTACTTGCCTATGGAAAATTTTATTACAGAACCTAGGGTTAGGGTTTCTTAAACGAGGAAGCCCTCAGCTCCAGGCACACTGCATCCGCAAAGGCATCCCAAAGAGAGCGCAAAACTGCCACAACATGGCTTTCTCCACCCCTTCTTCCTTGGGACCTTCCCTAACCCTAGGCGGATTTACCTGCCTAGGGTTAGGGTTAGGGTTGAGCCTAGGGTTAGGGTTTCTCAAACCAGGAAGCCCTGAGCTCCAGGCACACTGCCGCTGCAAAAGGCATCCCAAAGAGAGCGCAAAACTGCCACAAGATGGCTGTCTCCACCCCTTTTTCCTTGGGACCTTCCCTAACCCTAGGCTGATTTACCTGCCTAGGGTTAGGGTTAGGGTTGAGCCTAGGGTTAGGGTTTCTTAAACCAGGAAGCCCTGAGCTCCAGGCACACTGCAGCTGCAAAAGGCATCCCAAAGAGAGCGCAAAACTGCCACAAGATGGCTGTCTCCACCCCTTTTTCCTTGGGGACTTCACTAACCCTAGGCTGATTTACCTGCCTAGGGTTAGGGTTAGGGTTGAGCCTAGGGTTAGGGTTTCTTAAACCAGGAAGCCCTGAGCTCCAGGCACACTGCAGCTGCAAAAGGCATCCCAAAGAGAGCGCAAAACTGCCACAACATGGCTGTCTCCACTGTTGTTTCCTTGTGATGTTACTTAACCCTAGGTGATTTACTTGCCTATGGAAAATGTTATTACAGAACCTAGGGTTAGGGTTTTTTAAACCAGGAAGCTCTGAGCTCCAGGCACACTGCAGCTGCAAAAGGCATCCCAAAGAGAGCGCAAAACTGCCACAACATGGCTGTCTCCACCCCTTTTTCCTTGGGACCTTCCCTAACCCTAGGCTGATTTACCTGCCTAGGGTTAGGGTTAGGGTTGAGCCTAGGGTTAAGGTTTCTTAAACCAGGAAGCCCTGAGCTCCAGGCACACTGCAGCTGCAAAAGGCATCCCAAAGAGAGCGCAAAACTGCCACAACATGGCTGTCTCCACTGTTTTTTCCTTGGGATGTAACTTAACCCTAGGTGATATTCTTGCCTATGGAAAAGGTTATTACAGAGCCTAGGGTTAGGGTTTCTTAAACGAGGAAGCCCTGATCTCCAGGCACACTGCCGCTGCAAAAGGCATCCCAAAGAGAGCGCAAAACTGCCACAACAAGGCTGTCTCCACCCCTTTTTCCTTGGGACCTTCCGTAACCCTAGGCTGATTTACCTGCCTAGGGTTAGGGTTAGGGTTGAGCCTAGGGTTAGGGTTTCTTAAACCAGGAAGCCCTGAGCTCCAGGCACACTGCAGCTGCAAAAGGCATCCCAAAGAGAGCGCAAAACTGCCACAACATGGCTGTCTCCAACCCTTTTTCCTTGGGACCTACCCTAACCCTAGGCTGATTTACCTGCCTAGGGTTAGGGTTAGGGTTGAGCCTAGGGTTAGGGTTTCTTAAACCAGGAAGCCCTGAGCTCCAGGCACACTGCAGCTGCAAAAGGCATCCCAAAGAGAGCGCAAAACTGCCACAACATGGCTGTCTCCACTGTTGTTTCCTTGTGATGTTACTTAACCCTTGGTGATTTACTTGCCTATGGAAAATTTTATTACAGAACCTAGGGTTAGGGTTTCTTAAACGAGGAAGCCCTGATCTCCAGGAACACTGCATCCGCAAAGGAATCCCAAAGAGACCGCAAAACTGCCACAACCTGGCTTTCTCCACCCCTTCTTCCTTGGGACCTTCCCTAACCCTAGGCGGATTTACCTGCCTAGGTTTAGGGTTAGGGTTGAGTCTAGTGTTAGGGTTTCTCAAACCAGGAAGCCCAGAGCTCCAGGCACACTGCAGCTGCAAAAGGCATCCCAAAGAGAGCGCAAAACTGCCACAACATGGCTGTCTCCACCCCTTTTTCCTTTAGACCTTCCGTAACCCTAGGCTGATTTACCTGTCTAGGGTTAGGGTTAGGGTTGAGCCTAGGGTTAGGGTTTCTTAAACCAGGAAGCTCTGAGCTCCAGGCACACTGCAGCTGCAAAAGGCATCCCAAAGAGAGCGCAAAACTGCCACAACATGGCTGTCTCCACCCCTTTTTCCTTGGGACCTTCCCTAACCCTAGGCTGATTTACCTGCCTAGGGTTAGGGTTAGGGTTGAGCCTAGGGTTAAGGTTTCTTAAACGAGGAAGCCCTGAGCTCCAGGCACACTGCAGCTGCAAAAGGCATCCCAAAGAGAGCGCAAAACTGCCACAACATGGCGGTCTCCACCCCTTTTTCCTTGGGACCTTCCGTAACCCTAAGCTGATTTACCTGCCTAGGGTTAGGGTTAGGGTTGAGCCTAGGGTTAGGGTTTCTTAAACCAGGAAGCCCTGAGCTCCAGGCACACTGCAGCTGCAAAAGGCATCCCAAAGAGAGCACAAAACTGCCACAACATGGCTGTCTCCACCCCTTTTTCCTTGGGACCTTCCCTAACCCTAGGCTGATTTACCTGCCTAGGGTTAGGGTTAGGGTTGAGCCTAGGGTTAGGGTTTCTCAAACCAGGAAGCCCTGAGCTCCAGGCACACTGCAGCTGCAAAAGGCATCCCAAAGAGAGCGCAAAACTGCCACAACATGGCTGTC
Source organism: Calcarius lapponicus (assembly GCA_039654755.1). NCBI lineage: Eukaryota > Metazoa > Chordata > Aves > Passeriformes > Fringillidae > Calcarius > Calcarius lapponicus. Next base: position 149,469 of record JBBFKN010000080.1, on the reverse strand, counting down.
TCCACCCCTTTTTCCTTGGGACCTTCCCTAACCCTAGCCTGATTTACCTGCCTAGGGTTAGGGTTAGGGTTGAGCCTAGGGTTAGGGTTTCTCAAACCAGGAAGCCCTGAGCTCCAGGCACACTGCAGCTGTAAAAGGCATCCCAAAGAGAGCGCAAAACTGCCACAAATGGCTGTCTCCACCCATTTTTCCTTGGGACCTTCCCTAACCCTAGGCTGATTTACCTGCCTAGGGTTAGGGTTAGGGTTGAGCCTAGGGTTAGGGTTTCTTAAACCAGGAAGCCCTGAGCTCCAGGCACACTGCAGCTGCAAAAGGCATCCCAAAGAGAGCGCAAAACTGCCACAACATGGCTGTCTCCACTGTTGTTTCCTTGTGATGTTACTTAACCCTAGGTGATTTACTTGCCTATGGAAAATTTTATTACAGAACCTAGGGTTAGGGTTTCTTAAACGAGGAAGCCCTGATCTCCAGGAACACTGCATCCGCAAAGGAATCCCAAAGAGACCGCAAAACTGCCACAACCTGGCTTTCTCCACCCCTTCTTCCTTGGGACCTTCCCTAACCCTAGGCGGATTTATCTGCCTAGGGTTAGGGTTAGGGTTGAGCCTAGTGTTAGGGTTTCTCAAACCAGGAAGCCCAGAGCTCCAGGCACACTGCAGCTGCAAAAGGCATCCCAAAGAGAGCGCAAAACTGCCACAACATGGCTGTCTCCACCCCTTTTTCCTTTAGACCTTCCGTAACCCTAGGCTGATTTACCTGTCTAGGGTTAGGGTTAGGGTTGAGCCTAGGGTTAGGGTTTCTTAAACCAGGAAGCTCTGAGCTCCAGGCACACTGCAGCTGCAAAAGGCATCCCAAAGAGAGCGCAAAACTGCCACAACATGGCTGTCTCCACCCCTTTTTCCTTGGGACCTTCCCTAACCCTAGGCTGATTTACCTGCCTAGGGTTAGGGTTAGGGTTGAGCCTAGGGTTAAGGTTTCTTAAACGAGGAAGCCCTGAGCTCCAGGCACACTGCAGCTGCAAAAGGCATCCCAAAGAGAGCGCAAAACTGCCACAACATGGCGGTCTCCACCCCTTTTTCCTTGGGACCTTCCGTAACCCTAAGCTGATTTACCTGCCTAGGGTTAGGGTTAGGGTTGAGCCTAGGGTTAGGGTTTCTTAAACCAGGAAGCCCTGAGCTCCAGGCACACTGCAGCTGCAAAAGGCATCCCAAAGAGAGCACAAAACTGCCACAACATGGCTGTCTCCACCCCTTTTTCCTTGGGACCTTGCCTAACCCTAGGCTGATTTACCTGCCTAGGGTTAGGGTTAGGGTTGAGCCTAGGGTTAGGGTTTCTCAAACCAGGAAGCCCTGAGCTCCAGGCACACTGCAGCTGCAAAAGGCATCCCAAAGAGAGCGCAAAACTGCCACAACATGGCTGTCTCCACCCCTTTTTCCTTGGGACCTTCCCTAACCCTAGCCTGATTTACCTGCCTAGGGTTAGGGTTAGGGTTGAGCCTAGGGTTAGGGTTTCTCAAACCAGGAAGCCCTGAGCTCCAGGCACACTGCAGCTGTAAAAGGCATCCCAAAGAGAGCGCAAAACTGCCACAAATGGCTGTCTCCACCCATTTTTCCTTGGGACCTTCCCTAACCCTAGGCTGATTTACCTGCCTAGGGTTAGGGTTAGGGTTGAGCCTAGGGTTAGGGTTTCTTAAACCAGGAAGCCCTGAGCTCCAGGCACACTGCAGCTGCAAAAGGCATCCCAAAGAGAGCGCAAAACTGCCACAACATGGCTGTCTCCACCCCTTTTTCCTTGGGATGTAACTTAACCCTAGGTGATATTCTTGCCTATGGAAAAGGTTATTACAGAGCCTAGGGTTAGGGTTTCTTAAACCAGGAAGCCCTGAGCTCCAGGCACACTGCAGCTGCAAAAGGCATCCCAAAGAGAGCGCAAAACTGCCACAACATGGCTGTCTCCACCCCTTTTTCCTTGGGACCTTCCCTAACCCTAGGCTGATTTACCTGCCTGGGGTTAGGGTTAGGGTTGAGCCTAGGGTTAGGGTTTCTTAAACCAGGAAGCCCTGAGCTCCAGGCACACTGCAGCTGCAAAAGGCATCCCAAAGAGAGCGCAAAACTGCCACAACATGGCTGTCTCCACCCCTTTTTCCTTGGGACCTTCCCTAACCCTAGGCTGATTTACCTGCCGAGGATTAGGGTTAGGGTTGAGCCTAGGGTTAGGGTTTCTTAAACCAGGAAGCCCTGAGCTCCAGGCACACTGCAGCTGCAAAAGGCATCCCAAAGAGAGCGCAAAACTGCCACAACATGGCTGTCTCCACTGTTGTTTCCTTGTGATGTTACTTAACCCTAGGTGATTTACTTGCCTATGGAAAATTTTATTACAGAACCTAGGGTTAGGGTTTCTTAAACGAGGAAGCACTCAGCTCCAGGCACACTGCAGCTGCAAAGGCATCCCAAAGAGAGCGCAAAACTGCCACAACATGGCTTTCTCCACCCCTTCTTCCTTGGGACCTTCCCTAACCCTAGGCGGATTTACCTGCCTAGGGTTAGGGTTAGGGTTGAGCCTAGGGTTAGGGTTTCTCAAACCAGGAAGCCCTGAGCTCCAGGCACACTGCCGCTGCAAAAGGCATCCCAAAGAGAGCGCAAAACTGCCACAAGATGGCTGTCTCCACCCCTTTTTCCTTGGGACCTTCCCTAACCCTAGGCTGATTTACCTGCCTAGGGTTAGGGTTAGGGTTGAGCCTAGGGTTAGGGTTTCTTAAACCAGGAAGCCCTGAGCTCCAGGCACACTGCAGCTGCAAAAGGCATCCCAAAGAGAGCGCAAAACTGCCACAAGATGGCTGTCTCCACCCCTTTTTCCTTGGGGACTTCACTAACCCTAGGCTGATTTACCTGCCTAGGGTTAGGGTTAGGGTTGAGCCTAGGGTTAGGGTTTCTTAAACCAGGAAGCCCTGAGCTCCAGGCACACTGCAGCTGCAAAAGGCATCCCAAAGAGAGCGCAAAACTGCCACAACATGGCTGTCTCCACTGTTGTTTCCTTGTGATGTTACTTAACCCTAGGTGATTTACTTGCCTATGGAAAATGTTATTACAGAACCTAGGGTTAGGGTTTTTTAAACCAGGAAGCTCTGAGCTCCAGGCACACTGCAGCTGCAAAAGGCATCCCAAAGAGAGCGCAAAACTGCCACAACATGGCTGTCTCCACCCCTTTTTCCTTGGGACCTTCCCTAACCCTAGGCTGATTTACCTGCCTAGGGTTAGGGTTAGGGTTGAGCCTAGGGTTAAGGTTTCTTAAACCAGGAAGCCCTGAGCTCCAGGCACACTGCAGCTGCAAAAGGCATCCCAAAGAGAGCGCAAAACTGCCACAACATGGCTGTCTCCACTGTTTTTTCCTTGGGATGTAACTTAACCCTAGGTGATATTCTTGCCTATGGAAAAGGTTATTACAGAGCCTAGGGTTAGGGTTTCTTAAACGAGGAAGCCCTGATCTCCAGGCACACTGCCGCTGCAAAAGGCATCCCAAAGAGAGCGCAAAACTGCCACAACAAGGCTGTCTCCACCCCTTTTTCCTTGGGACCTTCCGTAACCCTAGGCTGATTTACCTGCCTAGGGTTAGGGTTAGGGTTGAGCCTAGGGTTAGGGTTTCTTAAACCAGGAAGCCCTGAGCTCCAGGCACACTGCAGCTGCAAAAGGCATCCCAAAGAGAGCGCAAAACTGCCACAACATGGCTGTCTCCAACCCTTTTTCCTTGGGACCTACCCTAACCCTAGGCTGATTTACCTGCCTAGGGTTAGGGTTAGGGTTGAGCCTAGGGTTAGGGTTTCTTAAACCAGGAAGCCCTGAGCTCCAGGCACACTGCAGCTGCAAAAGGCATCCCAAAGAGAGCGCAAAACTGCCACAACATGGCTGTCTCCACTGTTGTTTCCTTGTGATGTTACTTAACCCTTGGTGATTTACTTGCCTATGGAAAATTTTATTACAGAACCTAGGGTTAGGGTTTCTTAAACGAGGAAGCCCTGATCTCCAGGAACACTGCATCCGCAAAGGAATCCCAAAGAGACCGCAAAACTGCCACAACCTGGCTTTCTCCACCCCTTCTTCCTTGGGACCTTCCCTAACCCTAGGCGGATTTACCTGCCTAGGTTTAGGGTTAGGGTTGAGCCTAGTGTTAGGGTTTCTCAAACCAGGAAGCCCAGAGCTCCAGGCACACTGCAGCTGCAAAAGGCATCCCAAAGAGAGCGCAAAACTGCCACAACATGGCTGTCTCCACCCCTTTTTCCTTTAGACCTTCCGTAACCCTAGGCTGATTTACCTGTCTAGGGTTAGGGTTAGGGTTGAGCCTAGGGTTAGGGTTTCTTAAACCAGGAAGCTCTGAGCTCCAGGCACACTGCAGCTGCAAAAGGCATCCCAAAGAGAGCGCAAAACTGCCACAACATGGCTGTCTCCACCCCTTTTTCCTTGGGACCTTCCCTAACCCTAGGCTGATTTACCTGCCTAGGGTTAGGGTTAGGGTTGAGCCTAGGGTTAAGGTTTCTTAAACGAGGAAGCCCTGAGCTCCAGGCACACTGCAGCTGCAAAAGGCATCCCAAAGAGAGCGCAAAACTGCCACAACATGGCGGTCTCCACCCCTTTTTCCTTGGGACCTTCCGTAACCCTAAGCTGATTTACCTGCCTAGGGTTAGGGTTAGGGTTGAGCCTAGGGTTAGGGTTTCTTAAACCAGGAAGCCCTGAGCTCCAGGCACACTGCAGCTGCAAAAGGCATCCCAAAGAGAGCACAAAACTGCCACAACATGGCTGTCTCCACCCCTTTTTCCTTGGGACCTTGCCTAACCCTAGGCTGATTTACCTGCCTAGGGTTAGGGTTAGGGTTGAGCCTAGGGTTAGGGTTTCTCAAACCAGGAAGCCCTGAGCTCCAGGCACACTGCAGCTGCAAAAGGCATCCCAAAGAGAGCGCAAAACTGCCACAACATGGCTGTCTCCACCCCTTTTTCCTTGGGACCTTCCCTAACCCTAGCCTGATTTACCTGCCTAGGGTTAGGGTTAGGGTTGAGCCTAGGGTTAGGGTTTCTCAAACCAGGAAGCCCTGAGCTCCAGGCACACTGCAGCTGTAAAAGGCATCCCAAAGAGAGCGCAAAACTGCCACAAATGGCTGTCTCCACCCATTTTTCCTTGGGACCTTCCCTAACCCTAGGCTGATTTACCTGCCTAGGGTTAGGGTTAGGGTTGAGCCTAGGGTTAGGGTTTCTTAAACCAGGAAGCCCTGAGCTCCAGGCACACTGCAGCTGCAAAAGGCATCCCAAAGAGAGCGCAAAACTGCCACAACATGGCTGTCTCCACCCCTTTTTCCTTGGGATGTAACTTAACCCTAGGTGATATTCTTGCCTATGGAAAAGGTTATTACAGAGCCTAGGGTTAGGGTTTCTTAAACCAGGAAGCCCTGAGCTCCAGGCACACTGCAGCTGCAAAAGGCATCCCAAAGAGAGCGCAAAACTGCCACAACATGGCTGTCTCCACCCCTTTTTCCTTGGGACCTTCCCTAACCCTAGGCTGATTTACCTGCCTGGGGTTAGGGTTAGGGTTGAGCCTAGGGTTAGGGTTTCTTAAACCAGGAAGCCCTGAGCTCCAGGCACACTGCAGCTGCAAAAGGCATCCCAAAGAGAGCGCAAAACTGCCACAACATGGCTGTCTCCACCCCTTTTTCCTTGGGACCTTCCCTAACCCTAGGCTGATTTACCTGCCGAGGATTAGGGTTAGGGTTGAGCCTAGGGTTAGGGTTTCTTAAACCAGGAAGCCCTGAGCTCCAGGCACACTGCAGCTGCAAAAGGCATCCCAAAGAGAGCGCAAAACTGCCACAACATGGCTGTCTCCACTGTTGTTTCCTTGTGATGTTACTTAACCCTAGGTGATTTACTTGCCTATGGAAAATTTTATTACAGAACCTAGGGTTAGGGTTTCTTAAACGAGGAAGCACTCAGCTCCAGGCACACTGCAGCTGCAAAGGCATCCCAAAGAGAGCGCAAAACTGCCACAACATGGCTTTCTCCACCCCTTCTTCCTTGGGACCTTCCCTAACCCTAGGCGGATTTACCTGCCTAGGGTTAGGGTTAGGGTTGAGCCTAGGGTTAGGGTTTCTCAAACCAGGAAGCCCTGAGCTCCAGGCACACTGCCGCTGCAAAAGGCATCCCAAAGAGAGCGCAAAACTGCCACAAGATGGCTGTCTCCACCCCTTTTTCCTTGGGACCTTCCCTAACCCTAGGCTGATTTACCTGCCTAGGGTTAGGGTTAGGGTTGAGCCTAGGGTTAGGGTTTCTTAAACCAGGAAGCCCTGAGCTCCAGGCACACTGCAGCTGCAAAAGGCATCCCAAAGAGAGCGCAAAACTGCCACAAGATGGCTGTCTCCACCCCTTTTTCCTTGGGGACTTCACTAACCCTAGGCTGATTTACCTGCCTAGGGTTAGGGTTAGGGTTGAGCCTAGGGTTAGGGTTTCTTAAACCAGGAAGCCCTGAGCTCCAGGCACACTGCAGCTGCAAAAGGCATCCCAAAGAGAGCGCAAAACTGCCACAACATGGCTGTCTCCACTGTTGTTTCCTTGTGATGTTACTTAACCCTAGGTGATTTACTTGCCTATGGAAAATGTTATTACAGAACCTAGGGTTAGGGTTTTTTAAACCAGGAAGCTCTGAGCTCCAGGCACACTGCAGCTGCAAAAGGCATCCCAAAGAGAGCGCAAAACTGCCACAACATGGCTGTCTCCACCCCTTTTTCCTTGGGACCTTCCCTAACCCTAGGCTGATTTACCTGCCTAGGGTTAGGGTTAGGGTTGAGCCTAGGGTTAAGGTTTCTTAAACCAGGAAGCCCTGAGCTCCAGGCACACTGCAGCTGCAAAAGGCATCCCAAAGAGAGCGCAAAACTGCCACAACATGGCTGTCTCCACTGTTTTTTCCTTGGGATGTAACTTAACCCTAGGTGATATTCTTGCCTATGGAAAAGGTTATTACAGAGCCTAGGGTTAGGGTTTCTTAAACGAGGAAGCCCTGATCTCCAGGCACACTGCCGCTGCAAAAGGCATCCCAAAGAGAGCGCAAAACTGCCACAACAAGGCTGTCTCCACCCCTTTTTCCTTGGGACCTTCCGTAACCCTAGGCTGATTTACCTGCCTAGGGTTAGGGTTAGGGTTGAGCCTAGGGTTAGGGTTTCTTAAACCAGGAAGCCCTGAGCTCCAGGCACACTGCAGCTGCAAAAGGCATCCCAAAGAGAGCGCAAAACTGCCACAACATGGCTGTCTCCAACCCTTTTTCCTTGGGACCTACCCTAACCCTAGGCTGATTTACCTGCCTAGGGTTAGGGTTAGGGTTGAGCCTAGGGTTAGGGTTTCTTAAACCAGGAAGCCCTGAGCTCCAGGCACACTGCAGCTGCAAAAGGCATCCCAAAGAGAGCGCAAAACTGCCACAACATGGCTGTCTCCACTGTTGTTTCCTTGTGATGTTACTTAACCCTTGGTGATTTACTTGCCTATGGAAAATTTTATTACAGAACCTAGGGTTAGGGTTTCTTAAACGAGGAAGCCCTGATCTCCAGGAACACTGCATCCGCAAAGGAATCCCAAAGAGACCGCAAAACTGCCACAACCTGGCTTTCTCCACCCCTTCTTCCTTGGGACCTTCCCTAACCCTAGGCGGATTTACCTGCCTAGGTTTAGGGTTAGGGTTGAGCCTAGTGTTAGGGTTTCTCAAACCAGGAAGCCCAGAGCTCCAGGCACACTGCAGCTGCAAAAGGCATCCCAAAGAGAGCGCAAAACTGCCACAACATGGCTGTCTCCACCCCTTTTTCCTTTAGACCTTCCGTAACCCTAGGCTGATTTACCTGTCTAGGGTTAGGGTTAGGGTTGAGCCTAGGGTTAGGGTTTCTTAAACCAGGAAGCTCTGAGCTCCAGGCACACTGCAGCTGCAAAAGGCATCCCAAAGAGAGCGCAAAACTGCCACAACATGGCTGTCTCCACCCCTTTTTCCTTGGGACCTTCCCTAACCCTAGGCTGATTTACCTGCCTAGGGTTAGGGTTAGGGTTGAGCCTAGGGTTAAGGTTTCTTAAACGAGGAAGCCCTGAGCTCCAGGCACACTGCAGCTGCAAAAGGCATCCCAAAGAGAGCGCAAAACTGCCACAACATGGCGGTCTCCACCCCTTTTTCCTTGGGACCTTCCGTAACCCTAAGCTGATTTACCTGCCTAGGGTTAGGGTTAGGGTTGAGCCTAGGGTTAGGGTTTCTTAAACCAGGAAGCCCTGAGCTCCAGGCACACTGCAGCTGCAAAAGGCATCCCAAAGAGAGCACAAAACTGCCACAACATGGCTGTCTCCACCCCTTTTTCCTTGGGACCTTCCCTAACCCTAGGCTGATTTACCTGCCTAGGGTTAGGGTTAGGGTTGAGCCTAGGGTTAGGGTTTCTCAAACCAGGAAGCCCTGAGCTCCAGGCACACTGCAGCTGCAAAAGGCATCCCAAAGAGAGCGCAAAACTGCCACAACATGGCTGTCTCCACCCCTTTTTCCTTGGGACCTTCCCTAACCCTAGCCTGATTTACCTGCCTAGGGTTAGGGTTAGGGTTGAGCCTAGGGTTAGGGTTTCTCAAACCAGGAAGCCCTGAGCTCCAGGCACACTGCAGCTGTAAAAGGCATCCCAAAGAGAGCGCAAAACTGCCACAAATGGCTGTCTCCACCCATTTTTCCTTGGGACCTTCCCTAACCCTAGGCTGATTTACCTGCCTAGGGTTAGGGTTAGGGTTGAGCCTAGGGTTAGGGTTTCTTAAACCAGGAAGCCCTGAGCTCCAGGCACACTGCAGCTGCAAAAGGCATCCCAAAGAGAGCGCAAAACTGCCACAACATGGCTGTCTCCACCCCTTTTTCCTTGGGATGTAACTTAACCCTAGGTGATATTCTTGCCTATGGAAAAGGTTATTACAGAGCCTAGGGTTAGGGTTTCTTAAACCAGGAAGCCCTGATCTCCAGGCACACTGCAGCTGCAAAAGGCATCCCAAAGAGAGCGCAAAACTGCCACAACAAGGCTGTCTCCACCCCTTTTTCCTTGGGACCTTCCCTAACCCTAGGCTGATTTACCTGCCTGGGGTTAGGGTTAGGGTTGAGCCTAGGGTTAGGGTTTCTTAAACCAGGAAGCCCTGAGCTCCAGGCACACTGCAGCTGCAAAAGGCATCCCAAAGAGAGCGCAAAACTGCCACAACATGGCTGTCTCCACCCCTTTTTCCTTGGGACCTTCCCTAACCCTAGGCTGATTTACCTGCCTAGGGTTAGGGTTAGGGTTGAGCCTAGGGTTAAGGTTTCTTAAACGAGGAAGCCCTGAGCTCCAGGCACACTGCAGCTGCAAAAGGCATCCCAAAGAGAGCGCAAAACTGCCACAACATGGCGGTCTCCACCCCTTTTTCCTTGGGACCTTCCGTAACCCTAAGCTGATTTACCTGCCTAGGGTTAGGGTTAGGGTTGAGCCTAGGGTTAGGGTTTCTTAAACCAGGAAGCCCTGAGCTCCAGGCACACTGCAGCTGCAAAAGGCATCCCAAAGAGAGCACAAAACTGCCACAACATGGCTGTCTCCACCCCTTTTTCCTTGGGACCTTCCCTAACCCTAGGCTGATTTACCTGCCTAGGGTTAGGGTTAGGGTTGAGCCTAGGGTTAGGGTTTCTCAAACCAGGAAGCCCTGAGCTCCAGGCACACTGCAGCTGCAAAAGGCATCCCAAAGAGAGCGCAAAACTGCCACAACATGGCTGTCTCCACCCCTTTTTCCTTGGGACCTTCCCTAACCCTAGCCTGATTTACCTGCCTAGGGTTAGGGTTAGGGTTGAGCCTAGGGTTAGGGTTTCTCAAACCAGGAAGCCCTGAGCTCCAGGCACACTGCAGCTGTAAAAGGCATCCCAAAGAGAGCGCAAAACTGCCACAAATGGCTGTCTCCACCCATTTTTCCTTGGGACCTTCCCTAACCCTAGGCTGATTTACCTGCCTAGGGTTAGGGTTAGGGTTGAGCCTAGGGTTAGGGTTTCTTAAACCAGGAAGCCCTGAGCTCCAGGCACACTGCAGCTGCAAAAGGCATCCCAAAGAGAGCGCAAAACTGCCACAACATGGCTGTCTCCACCCCTTTTTCCTTGGGATGTAACTTAACCCTAGGTGATATTCTTGCCTATGGAAAAGGTTATTACAGAGCCTAGGGTTAGGGTTTCTTAAACCAGGAAGCCCTGATCTCCAGGCACACTGCAGCTGCAAAAGGCATCCCAAAGAGAGCGCAAAACTGCCACAACAAGGCTGTCTCCACCCCTTTTTCCTTGGGACCTTCCCTAACCCTAGGCTGATTTACCTGCCTGGGGTTAGGGTTAGGGTTGAGCCTAGGGTTAGGGTTTCTTAAACCAGGAAGCCCTGAGCTCCAGGCACACTGCAGCTGCAAAAGGCATCCCAAAGAGAGCGCAAAACTGCCACAACATGGCTGTCTCCACCCCTTTTTCCTTGGGACCTTCCCTAACCCTAGGCTGATTTACCTGCCTAGGATTAGGGTTAGGGTTGAGCCTAGGGTTAGGGTTTCTCAAACCAGGAAGCCCTGAGCTCCAGGCACACTGCAGCTGCAAAAGGCATCCCAAAGAGAGCGCAAAACTGCCACAACATGGCTGTCTCCACTGTTGTTTCCTTGTGATGTTACTTAACCCTAGGTGATTTACTTGCCTATGGAAAATTTTATTACAGAACCTAGGGTTAGGGTTTCTTAAACGAGGAAGCCCTGATCTCCAGGCACACTGCATCCGCAAAGGCATCCCAAAGAGAGCGCAAAACTGCCACAACATGGCTTTCTCCACCCCTTCTTCCTTGGGACCTTCCCTAACCCTAGGCGGATTTACCTGCCTAGGGTTAGGGTTAGGGTTGAGCCTAGGGTTAGGGTTTCTCAAACCAGGAAGCCCTGAGCTCCAGGCACACTGCCGCTGCAAAAGGCATCCCAAAGAGAGCGCAAAACTGCCACAAGATGGCTGTCTCCACCCCTTTTTCCTTGGGACCTTCCCTAACCCTAGGCTGATTTACCTGCCTAGGGTTAGGGTTAGGGTTGAGCCTAGGGTTAGGGTTTCTTAAACCAGGAAGCCCTGAGCTCCAGGCACACTGCAGCTGCAAAAGGCATCCCAAAGAGAGCGCAAAACTGCCACAACATGGCTGTCTCCACCCCTTTTTCCTTGGGGACTTCACTAACCCTAGGCTGATTAACCTGCCTAGGGTTAGGGTTAGGGTTGAGCCTAGGGTTAGGGTTTCTTAAACCAGGAAGCCCTGAGCTCCAGGCACACTGCAGCTGCAAAAGGCATCCCAAAGAGAGCGCAAAACTGCCACAACATGGCTGTCTCCACTGTTGTTTCCTTGTGATGTTACTTAACCCTAGGTGATTTACTTGCCTATGGAAAATGTTATTACAGAACCTAGGGTTAGGGTTTTTTAAACCAGGAAGCTCTGAGCTCCAGGCACACTGCAGCTGCAAAAGGCATCCCAAAGAGAGCGCAAAACTGCCACAACATGGCTGTCTCCACCCCTTTTTCCTTGGGACCTTCCCTAACCCTAGGCTGATTTACCTGCCTAGGGTTAGGGTTAGGGTTGAGACTAGGGTTAAGGTTTCTTAAACCAGGAAGCCCTGAGCTCCAGGCACACTGCAGCTGCAAAAGGCATCCCAAAGAGAGCGCAAAACTGCCACAACATGGCTGTCTCCACTGTTTTTTCCTTGGGATGTAACTTGACCCTAGGTGATTTACTTGCCTATGGAAATGGGTATTATAGAGCCTAGGGTTAGGGTTTCTTAAACCAGGAAGCCCTGAGCTCCAGGCACACTGCAGCTGCAAAAGGCATCCCAAAGAGAGCGCAAAACTGCCACAACATGGCTGTCTCCACCCCTTTTTCCTTGGGCCTTCCCTAACCTTAAGCTTATTTACCTGCCTAGGGTTAGGGTTAGGGTTGAGCCTAGGGTTAGGGTTTCTCAAACCAGGAAGCCCTCAGCTCCAGGCACACTGCATCCGCAAAGGCATCCCAAAGAGAGCGCAAAACTGCCACAACATGGCTTTCTCCACCCCTTTTCCTTGGGACCTTCCCTAAGCCTAGGCGGATTTACCTGCCTAGGGTTAGGGTTAGGGTTGAGCCTAGGGTTAGGGTTTCTCAAACCAGGAAGCCCTGAGCTCCAGGCACACTGCAGCTGCAAAAGGCATCCCAAAGAGAGCGCAAAACTGCCACAACATGGCTGTCTCCACCCCTTTTTCCTTGGGACCTTCCCTAACCCTAGGCTGATTTACCTGCCTAGGGTTAGGGTTAGGGTTGAGCCTAGGGTTAGGGTTTCTTAAACCAGGAAGCCCTGAGCTCCAGGCACACTGCAGCTGCAAAAGGCATCCCAAAGAGAGCGCAAAACTGCCACAACATGGCTGTCTCCACTGTTGTTTCCTTGTGATGTTACTTAACCCTAGGTGATTTACTTGCCTATGGAAAATGTTATTACAGAACCTAGGGTTAGGGTTTTTTAAACCAGGAAGCTCTGAGCTCCAGGCACACTGCAGCTGCAAAAGGCATCCCAAAGAGAGCGCAAAACTGCCACAACATGGCTGTCTCCACCCCTTTTTCCTTGGGACCTTCCCTAACCCTAGGCTGATTTACCTGCCTAGGGTTAGGGTTAGGGTTGAGCCTAGGGTTAAGGTTTCTTAAACCAGGAAGCCCTGAGCTCCAGGCACACTGCAGCTGCAAAAGGCATCCCAAAGAGAGCGCAAAACTGCCACAACATGGCTGTCTCCACTGTTTTTTCCTTGGGATGTAACTTAACCCTAGGTGATATTCTTGCCTATGGAAAAGGTTATTACAGAGCCTAGGGTTAGGGTTTCTTAAACGAGGAAGCCCTGATCTCCAGGCACACTGCCGCTGCAAAAGGCATCCCAAAGAGAGCGCAAAACTGCCACAACATGGCTGTCTCCACCCCTTTTTCCTTTAGACCTTCCGTAACCCTAGGCTGATTTACCTGTCTAGGGTTAGGGTTAGGGTTGAGCCTAGGGTTAGGGTTTCTTAAACCAGGAAGCTCTGAGCTCCAGGCACACTGCAGCTGCAAAAGGCATCCCAAAGAGAGCGCAAAACTGCCACAACATGGCTGTCTCCACCCCTTTTTCCTTGGGACCTTCCCTAACCCTAGGCTGATTTACCTGCCTAGGGTTAGGGTTAGGGTTGAGCCTAGGGTTAAGGTTTCTTAAACGAGGAAGCCCTGAGCTCCAGGCACACTGCAGCTGCAAAAGGCATCCCAAAGAGAGCGCAAAACTGCCACAACATGGCGGTCTCCACCCCTTTTTCCTTGGGACCTTCCGTAACCCGAAGCTGATTTACCTGCCTAGGGTTAGGGTTGGGGTTGAGCCTAGGGTTAGGGTTTCTCAAACCAGGAAGCTCTGAGCTCCGGGCACACTGCAGCTGCAAAAGGCATCCCAAAGAGAGCGCAAAACTGCCACAACAAGGCTGTCTCCACCCCTTTTTCCTTGGGACCTTCCCTAACCCTAGGCTGATTTACCTGCCTAGGGTTAGGGTTAGGGTTGAGCCTAGGGTTAGGGTTTCTTAAACCAGGAAGCCCTGAGCTCCAGGCACACTGCAGCTGCAAAAGGCATCCCAAAGAGAGCGCAAAACTGCCACAACATGGCTGTCTCCAACCCTTTTTCCTTGGGATGTAACTTAACCCTAGGTGATATTCTTGCCTATGGAAAAGGTTATTACAGAGCCTAGGGTTAGGGTTTCTTAAACCAGGAAGCCCTGATCTCCAGGCACACTGCCGCTGCAAAAGGCATCCCAAAGAGAGCGCAAAACTGCCACAACAAGGCTGTCTCCACCCCTTTTTCCTTGGGACCTTCCCTAACCTTAAGCTTATTTACCTGCCTAGGGTTAGGGTTAGGGTTGAGCCTAGGGTTAGGGTTTCTTAAACCAGGAAGCCCTGAGCTCCAGGCACACTGCAGCTGCAAAAGGCATCCCAAAGAGAGCACAAAACTGCCACAACATGGCTGTCTCCACCCCTTTTTCCTTGGGACCTTCCGTAACCCTAGGCTGATTTACCTGCCTAGGGTTAGGGTTAGGGTTGAGCCTAGGGTTAGGGTTTCTCAAACCAGGAAGCCCTCAGCTCCAGGCACACTGCATCCGCAAAGGCATCCCAAAGAGAGCGCAAAACTGCCACAACATGGCTTTCTCCACCCCTTTTCCTTGGGACCTTCCCTAAGCCTAGGCGGATTTACCTGCCTAGGGTTAGGGTTAGGGTTGAGCCTAGGGTTAGGGTTTCTCAAACCAGGAAGCCCTGAGCTCCAGGCACACTGCAGCTGCAAAAGGCATCCCAAAGAGAGCGCAAAACTGCCACAACATGGCTGTCTCCACCCCTTTTTCCTTGGGACCTTCCCTAACCCTAGGCTGATTTACCTGCCTAGGGTTAGGGTTAGGGTTGAGCCTAGGGTTAGGGTTTCTTAAACCAGGAAGCCCTGAGCTCCAGGCACACTGCAGCTGCAAAAGGCATCCCAAAGAGAGCGCAAAACTGCCACAACATGGCTGTCTCCACTGTTGTTTCCTTGTGATGTTACTTAACCCTAGGTGATTTACTTGCCTATGGAAAATGTTATTACAGAACCTAGGGTTAGGGTTTTTTAAACCAGGAAGCTCTGAGCTCCAGGCACACTGCAGCTGCAAAAGGCATCCCAAAGAGAGCGCAAAACTGCCACAACATGGCTGTCTCCACCCCTTTTTCCTTGGGACCTTCCCTAACCCTAGGCTGATTTACCTGCCTAGGGTTAGGGTTAGGGTTGAGCCTAGGGTTAAGGTTTCTTAAACCAGGAAGCCCTGAGCTCCAGGCACACTGCAGCTGCAAAAGGCATCCCAAAGAGAGCGCAAAACTGCCACAACATGGCTGTCTCCACTGTTTTTTCCTTGGGATGTAACTTAACCCTAGGTGATATTCTTGCCTATGGAAAAGGTTATTACAGAGCCTAGGGTTAGGGTTTCTTAAACGAGGAAGCCCTGATCTCCAGGCACACTGCCGCTGCAAAAGGCATCCCAAAGAGAGCGCAAAACTGCCACAACATGGCTGTCTCCACCCCTTTTTCCTTTAGACCTTCCGTAACCCTAGGCTGATTTACCTGTCTAGGGTTAGGGTTAGGGTTGAGCCTAGGGTTAGGGTTTCTTAAACCAGGAAGCTCTGAGCTCCAGGCACACTGCAGCTGCAAAAGGCATCCCAAAGAGAGCGCAAAACTGCCACAACATGGCTGTCTCCACCCCTTTTTCCTTGGGACCTTCCCTAACCCTAGGCTGATTTACCTGCCTAGGGTTAGGGTTAGGGTTGAGCCTAGGGTTAAGGTTTCTTAAACCAGGAAGCCCTGAGCTCCAGGCACACTGCAGCTGCAAAAGGCATCCCAAAGAGAGCGCAAAACTGCCACAACATGGCGGTCTCCACCCCTTTTTCCTTGGGACCTTCCGTAACCCGAAGCTGATTTACCTGCCTAGGGTTAGGGTTGGGGTTGAGCCTAGGGTTAGGGTTTCTCAAACCAGGAAGCTCTGAGCTCCGGGCACACTGCAGCTGCAAAAGGCATCCCAAAGAGAGCGCAAAACTGCCACAACAAGGCTGTCTCCACCCCTTTTTCCTTGGGACCTTCCCTAACCCTAGGCTGATTTACCTGCCTAGGGTTAGGGTTAGGGTTGAGCCTAGGGTTAGGGTTTCTTAAACCAGGAAGCCCTGAGCTCCAGGCACACTGCAGCTGCAAAAGGCATCCCAAAGAGAGCGCAAAACTGCCACAACATGGCTGTCTCCAACCCTTTTTCCTTGGGATGTAACTTAACCCTAGGTGATATTCTTGCCTATGGAAAAGGTTATTACAGAGCCTAGGGTTAGGGTTTCTTAAACCAGGAAGCCCTGATCTCCAGGCACACTGCCGCTGCAAAAGGCATCCCAAAGAGAGCGCAAAACTGCCACAACAAGGCTGTCTCCACCCCTTTTTCCTTGGGACCTTCCCTAACCCTAGGCTGATTTACCTGCCTAGGGTTAGGGTTAGGGTTGAGCCTAGGGTTAGGGTTTCTTAAACCAGGAAGCCCTGAGCTCCAGGCACACTGCAGCTGCAAAAGGCATCCCAAAGAGAGCGCAAAACTGCCACAACATGGCTGTCTCCAACCCTTTTTCCTTGGGACCTTCCCTAACCCTAGGCTGATTTACCTGCCTAGGGTTAGGGTTAGGGTTGAGCCTAGGGTTAGGGTTTCTTAAACCAGGAAGCCCTGAGCTCCAGGCACACTGCAGCTGCAAAAGGCATCCCAAAGAGAGCGCAAAACTGCCACAACATGGCTGTCTCCACTGTTGTTTCCTTGTGATGTTACTTAACCCTAGGTGATTTACTTGCCTATGGAAAATTTTATTACAGAACCTAGGGTTAGGGTTTCTTAAACGAGGAAGCCCTGATCTCCAGGAACACTGCATCCGCAAAGGCATCCCAAAGAGACCGCAAAACTGCCACAACCTGGCTTTCTCCACCCCTTCTTCCTTGGGACCTTCCCTAACCCTAGGCGGATTTACCTGCCTAGGTTTAGGGTTAGGGTTGAGCCTAGTGCTAGGGTTTCTCAAACCAGGAAGCCCAGAGCTCCAGGCAAACTGCAGCTGCAAAAGGCATCCCAAAGAGAGCGCAAAACTGCCACAACATGGCTGTCTCCACCCCTTTTTCCTTTAGACCTTCCGTAACCCTAGGCTGATTTACCTGTCTAGGGTTAGGGTTAGGGTTGAGCCTAGGGTTAGGGTTTCTTAAACCAGGAAGCTCTGAGCTCCAGGCACACTGCAGCTGCAAAAGGCATCCCAAAGAGAGCGCAAAACTGCCACAACATGGCTGTCTCCACCCCTTTTTCCTTGGGACCTTCCCTAACCCTAGGCTGATTTACCTGCCTAGGGTTAGGGTTAGGGTTGAGCCTAGGGTTAAGGTTTCTTAAACCAGGAAGCCCTGAGCTCCAGGCACACTGCAGCTGCAAAAGGCATCCCAAAGAGAGCGCAAAACTGCCACAACACGGCGGTCTCCACCCCTTTTTCCTTGGGACTTTCCGTAACCCTAAGCTGATTTACCTGCCTAGGGTTAGGGTTGGGGTTGAGCCTAGGGTTAGGGTTTCTCAAACCAGGAAGCTCTGAGCTCCGGGCACACTGCAGCTGCAAAAGGCATCCCAAAGAGAGCGCAAAACTGCCACAACATGGCTGTCTCCACCCCTTTTTCCTTGGGACCTTCCCGAACCGTAGGCTGATTTACTGGCCTAGGGTTAGGGTTAGGGCTGAGCCTAGGGTTAGGGTTTCTTAAACCAGGAAGCCCTGAGCTCCAGGCACACTGCAGCTGCAAAAGCATCCCAAAGAGAGCGCAAAACTGCCACAACATGGCTGTCTCTAGCCCTTTTTTCTTGGGACCTTCCCTAACCCAAGGCTGATTTACCTGCCTAGGGTTAGGGTTAGGGTTGAGCCTAGGGTTAGGGTTTCTTAAACCAGGAAGCCCTGAGCTCCAGGCACACTGCAGCTGCAAAAGGCATCCCAAAGAGAGCGCAAAACTGCCACAACATGGCTGTCTCCACTGTTTTTTCCTTGGGATGTAACTTAACCCTAGGTGATTTACTTGCCTATGGAAAAGGTCATTACAGAGCCTAGGGTTAGGGTTTCTTAAACCAGGAAGCCCTGAGCTCCAGGCACACTGCAGCTGCAAAAGGCATCCCAAAGAGAGTGCAAAACTGCCACAACATGGCTGTCTCCACTGTTTTTTCCTTGGGATGTAACTTAACCCTAGGTGATATTCTTGCCTATGGAAAAGGTTATTACAGAGCCTAGGGTTAGGGTTTCTTAAACGAGGAAGCCCTGATCTCCAGGCACACTGCAGCTGCAAAAGTCATCCCAAAGAGAGCGCAAAACTGCCACAACAAGGCTGTCTCCACCCCTTTTTCCTTGGGACCTTCCCTAACCCTAGGCTGATTTAAATGCCTAGGGTTACGGTTAGGGTTGAGCCTAGGGTTAGGGTTTCTTAAACCAGGAAGCCCTGAGCTCCAGGCACACTGCAGCTGCAAAAGGCATCCCAAAGAGAGCGCAAAACTGCCACAACATGGCTGTCTCCACTGTTGTTTCCTTGTGATGTTACTTAACCCTAGGTGATTTACTTGCCTATGGAAAATTTTATTACAGAACCTAGGGTTAGGGTTTCTTAAACGAGGAAGCCCTGAGCTCCAGGCACACTGCCGCTGCAAAAGGCATCCCAAAGAGAGCGCAAAACTGCCACAACAAGGCTGTCTCCACCCCTTTTTCCTTGGGACCTTCCGTAACCCTAGGCGGATTTACCTGCCTAGGTTTAGGGTTAGGGTTGAGCCTAGTGTTAGGGTTTCTCAAACCAGGAAGCCCAGAGCTCCAGGCACACTGCAGCTGCAAAAGGCATCCCAAAGAGAGCGCAAAACTGCCACAACATGGCTGTCTCCACCCCTTTTTCCTTTAGACCTTCCGTAACCCTAGGCTGATTTACCTGTCTAGGGTTAGGGTTAGGGTTGAGCCTAGGGTTAGGGTTTCTTAAACCAGGAAGCTCTGAGCTCCAGGCACACTGCAGCTGCAAAAGGCATCCCAAAGAGAGCGCAAAACTGCCACAACATGGCTGTCTCCACCCCTTTTTCCTTGGGACCTTCCCTAACCCTAGGCTGATTTACCGGCCTAGGGTTAGGGTTAGGGCTGAGCCTAGGGTTAGGGTTTCTTAAACCAGGAAGCCCTGAGCTCCAGGCACGCTGCAGCTGCAAAAGCATCCCAAAGAGAGCGCAAAACTGCCACAACATGGCTGTCTCTAGCCCTTTATTCTTGGGACCTTCACTAACCCAAGGCTGATTTACATGCCTAGGGTTAGGGTTAGGGTTGAGCCTAGGGTTAGGGTTTCTTAAACCAGGAAGCCCTGAGCTCCAGGCAAACTGCAGCTGCAAAAGGCATCCCAAAGAGAGCGCAAAACTGCCACAACATGGCTGTCTCCACCCCTTTTTCCTTTAGACCTTCCGTAACCCTAGGCTGATTTACCTGCCTAGGGTTAGCGTTAGGGTTGAGCCTAGGGTTAGGGTTTCTTAAACCAGGAAGCTCTGAGCTCCAGGCACACTGCAGCTGCAAAAGGCATCCCAAAGAGAGCGCAAAACTGCCACAACATGGCTGTCTCCACCCCTTCTTCCTTGGGACCTTCCCTAACCCTAGGCTGATTTACCTGCCTAGGGTTAGGGTTAGGGTTGAGCCTAGGGTTAAAGTTTCTTAAACCAGGAAGCCCTGAGCTCCAGGCACACTGCAGCTGCAAAAGGCATCCCAAAGAGAGCGCAAAACTGCCACAACATGGCTGTCTCCACTGTTTTTTCCTTGGGATGTAACTTAACCCTAGGTGATTTACTTGCCTATGGAAAAGGTTACTACAGAGCCTAGGGTTAGGGTTTCTTAAACCAGGAAGCCCTGAGCTCCAGGCACACTGCAGCTGCAAAAGGCATCCCAAAGAGAGCGCAAAACTGCCACAACATGGCTGTCTCCACTGTTTTTTCCTTGGGATGTAACTTAACCCTAGGTGATATTCTTGCCTATGGAAAAGGTTATTACAGAGCCTAGGGTTAGGGTTTCTTAAACGAGGAAGCCCTGATCTCCAGGCACACTGCAGCTGCAAAAGTCATCCCAAAGAGAGCGCAAAACTGCCACAACAAGGCTGTCTCCACCCCTTTTTCCTTGGGACCTTCCCTAACCCTAGGCTGATTTAAATGCCTAGGTTTAGGGTTAGGGTTGAGCCTAGGGTTAGGGTTTCTTAAACCAGGAAGCCCTGAGCTCCAGGCACACTGCAGCTGCAAAAGGCATCCCAAAGAGAGCGCAAAACTGCCACAACATGGCTGTCTCCAACCCTTCTTCCTTGGGACCTTCCCTAACCCTAGGCTGATTTACCTGCCTAGGGTTAGGGTTAGGGTTGAGCCTAGGGTTAGGGTTTCTTAAACCAGGAAGCCCTGAGCTCCAGGCACACTGCAGCTGCAAAAGACATCCCAAAGAGAGCGCAAAACTGCCACAACATGGCTGTCTCCACTGTTGTTTCCTTGTGATGTTACTTAACCCTAGGTGATTTACTTGCCTATGGAAAATTTTATTACAGAACCTAGGGTTAGGGTTTCTTAAACCAGGAAGCCCTCAGCTCCAGGCACACTGCATCCGCAAAGGCATCCCAAAGAGAGCGCAAAACTGCCACAACATGGCTTTCTCCACCCCTTTTTCCTTGGGACCTTCCCTAACCCTAGGCGGATTTACCAGCCTAGGGTTAGGGTTAGGGTTGAGCCTAGGGTTAGGGTTTCTCAAACCAGGAAGCCCTGAGCTCCAGGCACACTGCAGCTGCAAAAGGCATCCCAAAGAGAGCGCAAAACTGCCACAACATGGCTGTCTCCACCCCTTTTTCCTTGGGACCTTCCCTAACCCTAGGCTGATTTACCTGCCTAGGGTTAGGGTTAGGGTTGAGCCTAGGGTTAGGGTTTCTTAAACCAGGAAGCCCTGAGCTCCAGGCACACTGCAGCTGCAAAAGGCATCCCAAAGAGAGCGCAAAACTGCCATAACATGGCTGTCTCCACCCCTATTTCCTTTGGAACTTCCCTAACCCTAGGCTGATTTACCTGCCTAGGGTTAGGGTTAGGGTTGAGCCTAGCGTTAGGGTTTCTCAAACCAGGAAGCCCTGAGCTCCAGGCACACTGCAGCTGCAAAAGGCATCCCAAAGAGAGCGCAAAACTGCCACAACATGGCTGTCTTCACCCCTTTTTCCTTGGGACCTTCCCTAACCCTAGGCTGATTTACCTGCCTAGGGTTAGGGTTAGGGTTGAGCCTAGGGTTAAGGTTTCTTAAACCAGGAAGCCCTGAGCTCCAGGCACACTGCAGCTGCAAAAGGCATCCCAAAGAGAGCGCAAAACTGCCACAACATGGCTGTCTCCACCCCTTTTTCCTTGGGACCTTCCCTAACCCTAGGCGGATTTACCTGCCTAGGGTTAGGGTTAGGGTTGAGCCGAGGGTTACGGTTTCTCAAACCAGGAAGCCCTGAGCTCCAGGCACAATGCAGCTGCAAAAGGCATCCCAAAGAGAGCGCAAAACTGCCACAACATGGCTGTCTCCACTGTTTTTTCCTTGGGATGTTACTTAACCCTAGGTGATTTACTTGCCTATGGAAAAGGTTATTACAGAACCTAGGGTTAGGGTTTCTTAAACGAGGAAGCCCTGATCTCCAGGCACACTGCAGTTGCAAAGGCATCCCAAAGAGAGCGCAAAACTGCCACAACATGGCTGTCTCCAACCCTTTTTCCTTGGGACCTTCCCTAACCCTAGGCTGATTTACCTGCCTAGGGTTAGGGTTAGGGTTGAGCCTAGGGTTAGGGTTTCTTAAACCAGGAAGCTCTGAGCTCCAGGCACACTGCAGCTGCAAAAGGCATCCCAAAGAGAGCGCAAAACTGCCACAACATGGCTGTCTCCACCCCTTTTTCCTTGGGATCTTCCCTAACCCTAGGCTGATTTCCCTGCCTAGGGTTAGGGTTAGGGTTGAGGCTAGGGTTAGGGTTTCTCAAACCAGGAAGCCCTGGCTCCAGGCACACTGCAGCTGCAAAAGGCATCCCAAAGAGAGCGCAAAACTGCCACAACATGGCTGTCTCCACCCCTATTTCCTTGGGACCTTCCGTAACCCTAGGCTGATTTACCTGCCTAGAGTTAGGGTTAGGGTTGAGCCTAGGGTTAGGGTTTCTCAAACCAGGAAGCCCTGAGCTCCAGGCACACTGCAGCTGCAAAAGGCATCCCAAAGAGAGCGCAAAACTGCCACAACATGGCTGTCTCCACCCCTTTTTCCTTGGGACCTTCCCTAACCCTAGGCTGATTTACCTGCCTAGGGTTAGGGTTAGGGTTGAGCCTAGGGTTAGGGTTTCTTAAACCAGGAAGCCCTGAGCTCCAGGCACACTGCAGCTGCAAAAGGCATCCCAAAGAGAGCGCAAAACTGCCACAACATGGCTGTCTCCACCACTTTTTCCTTGGGACCTTCCCTAACCCTAGCCTGATTTACCTGCCTAGGGTTAGGGTTAGGGTTGAGCCTAGGGTTAGGGTTTCTCAAACCAGGAAGCCCAGAGCTCCAGGCACACTGCAGCGGCAAAAGGCATCCCAAAGAGAGCGCAAAACTGCCACAACATGGCTGTCTCCACCCCTTTTTCCTTTAGACCTTCCGTAACCCTAGGCTGATTTACCTGCCTAGGGTTAGCGTTAGGGTTGAGCCTAGGGTTATGGTTTTTTAAACCAGGAAGCCCTGAGCTCCAGGCACACTGCAGCTGCAAAAGGCATCCCAAAGAGAGCGCAAAACTGCCACAACATGGCTTTCTCCACCCCTTTTTCCTTTGGAACTTCCCTAACCCTAGGCTGTTTTACCTGCCTAGGGTTAGGGTTAGGGTTGAGCCTAGGGTTAAGGTTTCTCAAACCAGGAAGCTCTGAGCTCCAGGCACACTGCAGCTGCAAAAGGCATGCCAAAGAGAGCGCAAAACGGCCACAACATGACTGTCTCCACCCCTATTTCCTTTGGACCTTCCGTAACCCTAGGCTGATTTACCTGCCTAGGGTTAGGGTTAGGGTTGAGCCTAGGGTTAGGGTTTCTCAAACCAGGAAGCCCTGAGCTCCAGGCACACTGCAGCTGCAAAAGGCATCCCAAAGAGAGCGCAAAACTGCCACAACATGGCTGTCTCCACTGTTTTTTCCTTGGGATGTTACTTAATCCTAGGTGATTTACTTGCCTATGGAAAAGGTTATTACAGAACCTAGGGTTAGGGTTTCTTAAACGAGGAAGCCCTGATCTCCAGGCACACTGCAGCTGCAAAGGCATCCCAAAGAGAGCGCAAAACTGCCACAACATGGATTTCTCCACCCCTTCTTCCTTGGGACCTTCCCTAAACCTAGGCTGATTTACCTGCCTAGGGTTAGGGTTAGGGTTGAGCCTAGGGTTAGGGTTTCTCAAACCAGGAAGCCCTGATCTCCAGGCACACTGCAGCTGCAAAAGGCATCTCAAAGAGAGCGAAAAACTGCCACAACATGGCTGTCTCCACCCCTTTTTCCTTGGGACCTTCCCTAAGCCTAGGCTGATTTACCTGCCTAGGGTTAGGGTTAGGGTTGAGCCTAGGGTTAGGGTTTCTCAAACCAGGAATCCCTGAGCTCCAGGCACACTGCAGCTGCAAAAGGCATCCCAAAGAGAGCGCAAAACTGCCACAACATGGCTGTCTCCACCCCTATTTCCTTTGAACCTTCCGTAACCCTAGGCTGATTTACCTGCCTTGGTTTAGGGTTAGGGTTGAGCCTAGGGTTAGGGTTGGGGTTGAGCCTAGTGTTAGGGTTTCTCAAACCAGGAAGCCCTGAGCTCCAGGCACACTGCAGCTGCAAAAGGCATCCCAAAGAGAGTGCAAAACTGCCACAACATGGCTGTCTCCACCCCTATTCCTTGGGACCTTCCCTAACCCTAGGCTGATTTCCCTGCCTAGGGTTAGGGTTAGGGTTGAGCCGAGGCTTAGGGTTTCTTAAACCAGGAAGCCCTGAGCTCCAGGCACACTGCAGCTGCAAAAGGCATCCCAAAGAGAGCGCAAAACTGCCACAACATGGCTGTCTCCACCCCTTTTTCCTTGGGACCTTCCCTAACCCTAGGCTGATTTACCTGCCTAGGGTTAGGGTTAGGGTTGAGCCTAGGGTTAGGGTTTCTCAAACCAGGAAGCCCTGAGCTCCAGGCACACTGCAGCTGCAAAAGGCATCCCAAAGAGAGCGCAAAACTGCCACAACATGGCTGTCTCCACCCCTATTTACTTGGGACCTTCCGTAACCCTAGGCTGATTTACCTGCCTAGGGTTAGGGTTAGGGTTGAGCCTAGGGTTAGGGTTTCTCCAACCAGGAAGTCCTGAGCTCCAGGCACACTGCAGCTGCAAAAGGCATCCCAAAGAGAGCGCAAAACTGCCACAACATGGCTGTCTCCACCCCTTTTTCCTTGGGACCTTCCCTAACCCTAGCCTGATTTACCTGCCTAGGGTTAGGGTTAGGGTTGAGCCTAGGGTTAGGGTTTCTTAAACCAGGAAGCCCTGAGCTCCAGGCAAACTGCAGCTGCAAAAGGCATCCCAAAGAGAGTGCAAAACTGCCACAACATGGCTGTCTCCACCCCTATTCCTTGGGACCTTCCCTAACCCTAGGCTGATTTCCCTGCCTAGGGTTAGGGTTAGGGTTGAGCCGAGGCTTAGGGTTTCTTAAACCAGGAAGCCCTGATCTCCAGGCACACTGCAGCTGCAAAAGGCATCCCAAAGAGAGCGCAAAACTGCCACAACATGGCTGTGTCCACTGTTTTTTTCCTTGGGATGTTGCTTAACCCTAGGTGATTCACTTGCCTATGGAAATGGTTATTACAGAGACTAGGGTTAGGGTTTCTTAAACGAGGAAGCCCTGAGCTCCAGGCACACTGCAGCTGCAAAAGGCATCCCAAAGAGAGCGCAAAACTGCCACAACATGGCTGTCTCCACTGTTTTACCTTGGGTTGTTACTTAACCCTACGTGATTTACTTGCCTAAGGAGAAGGTTATTACAGAGCCTAGGGTTAGGGTTTCTTAAACGAGGAAGCCCTGATCTCCAGGCACACTGCAGCTGCAAAAGGCATCCCAAAGAGAGCGCAAAACTGCCACAACATGGCTGTCTCCACCCCTATTTACTTGGGACCTTCCCTAACCCTAGGCTGATTTACCTGCCTAGGGTTAGGGTTAGGGTTGAGCCTAGGGTTAGGGTTTCTCCAACCAGGAAGTCCTGAGCTCCAGGCACACTGCAGCTGCAAAAGGCATCCCAAAGAGAGCGCAAAACTGCCACAACATGGCTGTCTCCACCCCTTTTTCCTTGGGACCTTCCCTAACCCTAGCCTGATTTACCTGCCTAGGGTTAGGGTTAGGGTTGAGCCTAGGGTTAGGGTTTCTCAAACCAGGAAGCCCTGAGCTCCAGGCACACTGCAGCTGCAAAAGGCATCCCAAAGAGAGCGCAAAACTGCCACAACATGGCTGTCTCCACCCCTTTTTCCTTGGGACCTTCCCTAACCCTAGGCTGATTTACCTGCCTAGGGTTAGGGTTAGGGTTGAGCCTAGGGTTAGGGTTTCTTAAACCAGGAAGCCCTGAGCTCCAGGCACACTGCAGCTGCAAAAGGCATCCCAAAGAGAGCGCAAAACTGCCACAACATGGCTGTCTCCACCACTTTTTCCTTGGGACCTTCCCTAACCCTAGCCTGATTTACCTGCCTAGGGTTAGGGTTAGGGTTGAGCCTAGGGTTAGGGTTTCTCAAACCAGGAAGCCCAGAGCTCCAGGCACACTGCAGCGGCAAAAGGCATCCCAAAGAGAGCGCAAAACTGCCACAACATGGCTGTCTCCACCCCTTTTTCCTTTAGACCTTCCGTAACCCTAGGCTGATTTACCTGCCTAGGGTTAGCGTTAGGGTTGAGCCTAGGGTTATGGTTTTTTAAACCAGGAAGCCCTGAGCTCCAGGCACACTGCAGCTGCAAAAGGCATCCCAAAGAGAGCGCAAAACTGCCACAACATGGCTTTCTCCACCCCTTTTTCCTTTGGAACTTCCCTAACCCTAGGCTGTTTTACCTGCCTAGGGTTAGGGTTAGGGTTGAGCCTAGGGTTAAGGTTTCTCAAACCAGGAAGCTCTGAGCTCCAGGCACACTGCAGCTGCAAAAGGCATGCCAAAGAGAGCGCAAAACGGCCACAACATGACTGTCTCCACCCCTATTTCCTTTGGACCTTCCGTAACCCTAGGCTGATTTACCTGCCTAGGGTTAGGGTTAGGGTTGAGCCTAGGGTTAGGGTTTCTCAAACCAGGAAGCCCTGAGCTCCAGGCACACTGCAGCTGCAAAAGGCATCCCAAAGAGAGCGCAAAACTGCCACAACATGGCTGTCTCCACTGTTTTTTCCTTGGGATGTTACTTAATCCTAGGTGATTTACTTGCCTATGGAAAAGGTTATTACAGAACCTAGGGTTAGGGTTTCTTAAACGAGGAAGCCCTGATCTCCAGGCACACTGCAGCTGCAAAGGCATCCCAAAGAGAGCGCAAAACTGCCACAACATGGATTTCTCCACCCCTTCTTCCTTGGGACCTTCCCTAAACCTAGGCTGATTTACCTGCCTAGGGTTAGGGTTAGGGTTGAGCCTAGGGTTAGGGTTTCTCAAACCAGGAAGCCCTGATCTCCAGGCACACTGCAGCTGCAAAAGGCATCTCAAAGAGAGCGAAAAACTGCCACAACATGGCTGTCTCCACCCCTTTTTCCTTGGGACCTTCCCTAAGCCTAGGCTGATTTACCTGCCTAGGGTTAGGGTTAGGGTTGAGCCTAGGGTTAGGGTTTCTCAAACCAGGAATCCCTGAGCTCCAGGCACACTGCAGCTGCAAAAGGCATCCCAAAGAGAGCGCAAAACTGCCACAACATGGCTGTCTCCACCCCTATTTCCTTTGAACCTTCCGTAACCCTAGGCTGATTTACCTGCCTTGGTTTAGGGTTAGGGTTGAGCCTAGGGTTAGGGTTGGGGTTGAGCCTAGTGTTAGGGTTTCTCAAACCAGGAAGCCCTGAGCTCCAGGCACACTGCAGCTGCAAAAGGCATCCCAAAGAGAGTGCAAAACTGCCACAACATGGCTGTCTCCACCCCTATTCCTTGGGACCTTCCCTAACCCTAGGCTGATTTCCCTGCCTAGGGTTAGGGTTAGGGTTGAGCCGAGGCTTAGGGTTTCTTAAACCAGGAAGCCCTGAGCTCCAGGCACACTGCAGCTGCAAAAGGCATCCCAAAGAGAGCGCAAAACTGCCACAACATGGCTGTCTCCACCCCTTTTTCCTTGGGACCTTCCCTAACCCTAGGCTGATTTCCCTGCCTAGGGTTAGGGTTAGGGTTGAGCCGAGGCTTAGGGTTTCTTAAACCAGGAAGCCCTGATCTCCAGGCACACTGCAGCTGCAAAAGGCATCCCAAAGAGAGCGCAAAACTGCCACAACATGGCTGTGTCCACTGTTTTTTCCTTGGGATGTTGCTTAACCCTAGGTGATTCACTTGCCTATGGAAATGGTTATTACAGAGACTAGGGTTAGGGTTTCTTAAACGAGGAAGCCCTGAGCTCCAGGCACACTGCAGCTGCAAAAGGCATCCCAAAGAGAGCGCAAAACTGCCACAACATGGCTGTCTCCACTGTTTTACCTTGGGTTTTTACTTAACCCTACGTGATTTACTTGCCTAAGGAGAAGGTTATTACAGAGCCTAGGGTTAGGGTTTCTTAAATGAGGAAGCCCTGATCTCCAGGCACACTGCAGCTGCAAAAGGCATCCCAAAGAGAGCGCAAAACTGCCACAACATGGCTGTCTCCACCCCTATTTACTTGGGACCTTCCCTAACCCTAGGCTGATTTACCTGCCTAGGGTTAGGGTTAGGGTTGAGCCTAGGGTTAGGGTTTCTCCAACCAGGAAGTCCTGAGCTCCAGGCACACTGCAGCTGCAAAAGGCATCCCAAAGAGAGCGCAAAACTGCCACAACATGGCTGTCTCCACCCCTTTTTCCTTGGGACCTTCCCTAACCCTAGCCTGATTTACCTGCCTAGGGTTAGGGTTAGGGTTGAGCCTAGGGTTAGGGTTTCTTAAACCAGGAAGCCCTGAGCTCCAGGCAAACTGCAGCTGCAAAAGGCATCCCAAAGAGAGTGCAAAACTGCCACAACATGGCTGTCTCCACCCCTATTCCTTGGGACCTTCCCTAACCCTAGGCTGATTTCCCTGCCTAGGGTTAGGGTTAGGGTTGAGCCGAGGCTTAGGGTTTCTTAAACCAGGAAGCCCTGAGCTCCAGGCACACTGCAGCTGCAAAAGGCATCCCAAAGAGAGCGCAAAACTGCCACAACATGGCTGTCTCCACCCCTTTTTCCTTGGGACCTTCCCTAACCCTAGGCTGATTTACCTGCCTAGGGTTAGGGTTAGGGTTGAGCCTAGGGTTAGGGTTTCTCAAACCAGGAAGCCCTGAGCTCCAGGCACACTGCAGCTGCAAAAGGCATCCCAAAGAGAGCGCAAAACTGCCACAACATGGCTGTCTCCACCCCTATTTACTTGGGACCTTCCGTAACCCTAGGCTGATTTACCTGCCTAGGGTTAGGGTTAGGGTTGAGCCTAGAGTTAGGGTTTCTCCAACCAGGAAGTCCTGAGCTCCAGGCACACTGCAGCTGCAAAAGGCATCCCAAAGAGAGCGCAAAACTGCCACAACATGGCTGTCTCCACCCCTTTTTCCTTGGGACCTTCCCTAACCCTAGCCTGATTTACCTGCCTAGGGTTAGGGTTAGGGTTGAGCCTAGGGTTAGGGTTTCTTAAACCAGGAAGCCCTGAGCTCCAGGCAAACTGCAGCTGCAAAAGGCATCCCAAAGAGAGTGCAAAACTGCCACAACATGGCTGTCTCCACCCCTATTCCTTGGGACCTTCCCTAACCCTAGCCTGATTTACCTGCCTTGGGTTAGGGTTAGGGTTGAGCCGAGGCTTAGGGTTTCTTAAACCAGGAAGCCCTGAGCTCCAGGCACACTGCAGCTGCAAAAGGCATCCCAAAGATAGCGCAAAACTGCCACAACATGGCTGTCTCAACCCATTTTTCCTTGGGACCTTCCGTAACCCTAGGCTGATTTACCTGCCTAGGGTTAGGGTTAGGGTTGAGCCGAGGGTTAGGGTTTCTTAAACCAGGAAGCCCTGATCTCCAGGCACACTGCAGCTGCAAAAGGCATCCCAAAGAGAGCGCAAAACTGCCACAACATGGCTGTGTCCACTGTTTTTTCCTTGGGATGTTGCTTAACCCTAGGTGATTCACTTGCCTATGGAAATGGTTATTACAGAGACTAGGGTTAGGGTTTCTTAAACGAGGAAGCCCTGAGCTCCAGGCACACTGCAGCTGCAAAAGGCATCCCAAAGAGAGCGCAAAACTGCCACAACATGGCTGTCTCCACCCCTATTTCCTTGGGACCTTCCGTAACCCTAGGCTGATTTACCTGCCTAGGGTTAGGGTTAGGGTTGAGCCTAGGGTTAGGGTTTCTCAAACCAGGAAGCCCTGAGCTCCAGGCACACTGCAGCTGCAAAAGGCATCCCAAAGAGAGCGCAAAACTGCCACAACATGGCTGTCTCCACTGTTGTTTCCTTGTGATGTTACATAACCCTAGGTGATTTACTTGCCTATGGAAAATGTTATTACAGAACCTAGGGTTAGGGTTTCTTAAACAAGGAAGCCCTGATCTCCAGGCACACTGCATCCGCAAAGGCATCCCAAAGAGAGCGCAAAACTGCCACAACATGGCTGTCTCCACTGTTTTACCTTGGGTTGTTACTTAACCCTAGGTGATTTACTTGCCTAAGGAGAAGGTTATTACAGAGCCTAGGGTTAGGGTTTCTTAAACGAGGAAGCCCTGATCTCCAGGCACACTGCAGCTGCAAAAGGCATCCCAAAGAGAGCACAAAACTGCCACAACATGGCTGTCTCCACCCCTTTTTCCTTGGGACCTTCCGTAACCCTAGGCTGATTTACCTGCCTAGGGTTAGGGTTAGGGTTGAGCCTAGGGTTAGGGTTTCTCAAACCAGGAAGCCCTGAGCTCCAGGCACACTGCAGCTGCAAAAGGCATCCCAAAGAGAGCGCAAAACTGCCACAACATGGCTGTCTCCACTGTTTTACCTTGGGATGTTACTTAACCCTAGGTGATTTACTTGCCTAAGGAAAAGGTTATTACAGAGCCTAGGGTTAGGGTTTCTTAAACGAGGAAGCCCTGATCTCCAGGCACACTGCAGCTGCAAAAGGCATCCCAAAGAGAGCGCAAAACTGCCACAACATGGCTGTCTCCACGTCTTTTTCCTTGGGATGTAACTTAACCGTAGGTGATTTACTTGCCTATGGAAAAGGTTATTACAGAGCCTAGGGTTAGGGTCTCTTAAACCAGGAAGCCCTGATCCCCAGGCACACTGCAGCTGCAAAAGGCATCCCAAAGAGAGCGCAAAACTGCCACAACATGGCTGTCTCCACTGTTGTTTCCTTGTGATGTTACTTAACCCTAGGTGATTTACTTGCCTATGGAAAATGTTATTAAAGACCCTAGGGTTAGGGTTTCTTAAACGAGGAAGCCCTGAGCTCCAGGCACACTGCAGGTGCAAAGGCATCCCAAAGAGAGCGCAAAACTGCCACAACATGGCTTTCTCCACCCCTTCTTCCTTGGGACCTTCCCTAAACCTAGGCTGATTTACCTGCCTAGGGTTAGGGTTAGGGTTGAGCCTAGGGTTAGGGTTTCTTAAACCAGGAAGCTCTGAGCTCCAGGCACACTGCAGCTGCAAAAGGCATCCCAAAGAGAGCGCAAAACTGCCACAACATGGCTGTCTCCACCCCTTTTTCCTTGGGACCTTCCGTAACCCTAGGCTGATTTACCGGCCTAGGGTTAGGGTTAGGGCTGAGCCTAGGGTTAGGGTTTCTTAAACCAGGAAGCCCTGAGCTCCAGGCACACTGCAGCTGCAAAAGCATCCCAAAGAGAGCGCAAAACTGCCACAACATGGCTGTCTCTAGCCCTTTATTCTTGGGACCTTCCCTAACCCAAGGCTGATTTACCTGCCTAGGGTTAGGGTTAGGGTTGAGCCTAGGGTTAGGGTTTCTTAAACCAGGAAGCCCTGAGCTCCAGGCAAACTGCAGCTGCAAAAGGCATCCCAAAGAGAGCGCAAAACTGCCACAACATGGCTGTCTCCACCCCTTTTTCCTTTAGACCTTCCCTAACCCTAGCCTGATTTACCTGCCTAGGGTTAGGGTTAGGGTTGAGCCTAGGGTTAGGGTTTCTTAAACCAGGAAGCTCTGAGCTCCAGGCACACTGCAGCTGCAAAAGGCATCCCAAAGAGAGCGCAAAACTGCCACAACATGGCTGTCTCCACCCCTTCTTCCTTGGGACCTTCCCTAACCCTAGGCTGATTTACCTGCCTAGGGTTAGGGTTAGGGTTGAGCCTAGGGTTAAGGTTTCTTAAACCAGGAAGCCCTGAGCTCCAGGCACACTGCAGCTGCAAAAGGCATCCCAAAGAGAGCGCAAAACTGCCACAACATGGCTGTCTCCACTGTTTTTTCCTTGGGATGTAACTTAACCCTAGGTGATTTACTTGCCTATGGAAAAGGTTACTACAGAGCCTAGGGTTAGGGTTTCTTAAACCAGGAAGCCCTGAGCTCCAGGCACACTGCAGCTGCAAAAGGCATCCCAAAGAGAGCGCAAAACTGCCACAACATGGCTGTCTCCACTGTTTTTTCCTTGGGATGTAACTTAACCCTAGGTGATATACTTGGCTATGGAAAAGGTTATTACAGAGTCTAGGGTTAGGGTTTCTTAAACGAGGAAGCCCTGATCTCCAGGCACACTGCAGCTGCAAAAGTCATCCCAAAGAGAGCGCAAAACTGCCACAACAAGGCTGTCTCCACCCCTTTTTCCTTGGGACCTTCCCTAACCCTAGGCTGATTTAAATGCCTAGGGTTACGGTTAGGGTTGAGCCTAGGGTTAGGGTTTCTTAAACCAGGAAGCCCTGAGCTCCAGGCACACTGCAGCTGCAAAAGGCATCCCAAAGAGAGCGCAAAACTGCCACAACATGGCTGTCTCCAACCCTTCTTCCTTGGGACCTTCCCTAACCCTAGGCTGATTTACCTGCCTAGGGTTAGGGTTAGGGTTGAGCCTAAGGTTAGGGTTTCTTAAACCAGGAAGCCCTGAGCTCCAGGCACACTGCAGCTGGAAAAGACATGCCAAAGAGAGCGCAAAACTGCCACAACATGGCTGTCTCCACTGTTGTTTCCTTGTGATGTTACTTAACCCTAGGTGATTTACTTGCCTATGGAAAATTTTATTACAGAACCTAGGGTTAGGGTTTCTTAAACGAGGAAGCCCTCAGCTCCAGGCACACTGCATCCGCAAAGGCATCCCAAAGAGAGCGCAAAACTGCCACAACATGGCTTTCTCCACCCCTTCTTCCTTGGGACCTTCCCTAACCCTAGGCGGATTTACCAGCCTAGGGTTAGGGTTAGGGTTGAGCCTAGGGTTAGGGTTTCTCAAACCAGGAAGCCCTGAGCTCCAGGCACACTGCAGCTGCAAAAGGCATCCCAAAGAGAGCGCAAAACTGCCACAACATGGCTGTCTCCACCCCTTTTTCCTTGGGACCTTCCCTAAACCTAGGCTGATTTACCTGCCTAGGGTTAGGGTTAGGGTTGAGCCTAGGGTTAGGGTTTCTTAAACCAGGAAGCCCTGAGCTCCAGGCACACTGCAGCTGCAAAAGGCATCCCAAAGAGAGCGCAAAACTGCCATAACATGGCTGTCTCCACCCCTATTTCCTTTGGAACTTCCCTAACCCTAGGCTGATTTACCTGCCTAGGGTTAGGGTTAGGGTTGAGCCTAGCGTTGGGGTTTCTCAAACCAGGAAGCCCTGAGCTCCAGGCACACTGCAGCTGCAAAAGGCATCCCAAAGAGAGCGCAAAACTGCCACAACATGGCTGTCTCCACCCCTTTTTCCTTGGGACCTTCCCTAACCCTAGGCTGATTTACCTGCCTAGGGTTAGGGTTAGGGTTAGGGTTGAGCCTAGGGTTAAGGTTTCTTAAACCAGGAAGCCCTGAGCTCCAGGCACACTGCAGCTGCAAAAGGCATCCCAAAGAGAGCGCAAAACTGCCACAACATGGCTGTCTCCACCCCTTTTTCCTTGGGACCTTCCCTAACCCTAGGCTGATTTACCTGCCTAGGGTTAGGGTTAGGGTTGAGCCGAGGGTTAGGGTTTCTCAAACCAGGAAGCCCTGAGCTCCAGGCACAATGCAGCTACAAAAGGCATCCCAAAGAGAGCGCAAAACTGCCACAACATGGCTGCCTCCACTGTTTTTTCCTTGGGATGTTACTTAACCCTAGGTGATTTACTTGCCTATGGAAAAGGTTATTACAGAACCTAGGGTTAGGGTTTCTTAAACGAGGAAGCCCTGATCTCCAGGCACACTGCAGCTGCAAAGGCATCCCAAAGAGAGCGCAAAACTGCCACAACATGGCTGTCTCCAACCCTTTTTCCTTGGGACCTTCCCTAACCCTAGGCTGATTTACCTGCCTAGGGTTAGGGTTAGGGTTGAGCCTAGGGTTAGGGTTTCTCAAACCAGGAAGCCCTGAGCTCCAGGCACACTGCAGCTGCAAAAGGCATCCCAAAGAGAGCGCAAAACTGCCACAACATGGCTGTCTCCACCCCTATTTACTTGGGACCTTCCGTAACCCTAGGCTGATTTACCTGCCTAGGGTTAGGGTTAGGGTTGAGCCTAGGGTTAGGGTTTCTCCAACCAGGAAGTCCTGAGCTCCAGGCACACTGCAGCTGCAAAAGGCATCCCAAAGAGAGTGCAAAACTGCCACAACATGGCTGTCTCCACCCCTATTCCTTGGGACCTTCCCTAACCCTAGGCTGATTTCCCTGCCTAGGTTAGGGTTAGGGTTGAGCCGAGGCTTAGGGTTTCTTAAACCAGGAAGCCCTGAGCTCCAGGCACACTGCAGCTGCAAAAGGCATCCCAAAGAGAGCGCAAAACTGCCACAACATGGCTGTCTCCACCCCTTTTTCCTTGGGACCTTCCCTAACCCTAGGCTGATTTCCCTGCCTAGGGTTAGGGTTAGGGTTGAGCCTAGGGTTAGGGTTTCTCAAACCAGGAAGCCCTGAGCTCCAGGCACACTGCAGCTGCAAAAGGCATCCCAAAGAGAGCGCAAAACTGCCACAACATGGCTGTCTCCACCCCTATTTACTTGGGACCTTCCGTAACCCTAGGCTGATTTACCTGCCTAGGGTTAGGGTTAGGGTTGAGCCTAGGGTTAGGGTTTCTCCAACCAGGAAGTCCTGAGCTCCAGGCACACTGCAGCTGCAAAAGGCATCCCAAAGAGAGCGCAAAACTGCCACAACATGGCTGTCTCCACCCCTTTTTCCTTGGGACCTTCCCTAACCCTAGCCTGATTTACCTGCCTAGGGTTAGGGTTAGGGTTGAGCCTAGGGTTAGGGTTTCTTAAACCAGGAAGCCCTGAGCTCCAGGCAAACTGCAGCTGCAAAAGGCATCCCAAAGAGAGTGCAAAACTGCCACAACATGGCTGTCTCCACCGCTATTCCTTGGGACCTTCCCTAACCCTAGGCTGATTTCCCTGCCTAGGGTTAGGGTTAGGGTTGAGCCGAGGGTTAGGGTTTCTTAAACCAGGAAGCCCTGAGCTCCAGGCACACTGCAGCTGCAAAAGGCATCCCAAAGATAGCGCAAAACTGCCACAACATGGCTGTCTCAACCCATTTTTCCTTGGGACCTTCCGTAACCCTAGGCTGATTTACCTGCCTAGGGTTAGGGTTAGGGTTGAGCCGAGGGTTAGGGTTTCTTAAACCAGGAAGCCCTGATCTCCAGGCACACTGCAGCTGCAAAAGGCATCCCAAAGAGAGCGCAAAACTGCCACAACATGGCTGTGTCCACTGTTTTTTCCTTGGGATGTTGCTTAACCCTAGGTGATTCACTTGCCTATGGAAATGGTTATTACAGAGACTAGGGTTAGGGTTTCTTAAACGAGGAAGCCCTGAGCTCCAGGCACACTGCAGCTGCAAAAGGCATCCCAAAGAGAGCGCAAAACTGCCACAACATGGCTGTCTCCACCCCTATTTCCTTGGGACCTTCCGTAACCCTAGGCTGATTTACCTGCCTAGGGTTAGGGTTAGGGTTGAGCCTAGGGTTAGGGTTTCTCAAACCAGGAAGCCCTGAGCTCCAGGCACACTGCAGCTGCAAAAGGCATGCCAAAGAGAGCGCAAAACTGCCACAACATGGCTGTCTCCACTGTTGTTTCCTTGTGATGTTACTTAACCCTAGGTGATTTACTTGCCTATGGAAAATGTTATTACAGAACCTAGGGTTAGGGTTTCTTAAACAAGGAAGCCCTGATCTCCAGGCACACTGCATCCGCAAAGGCATCCCAAAGAGAGCGCAAAACTGCCACAACATGGCTGTCTCCACTGTTTTACCTTGGGTTGTTACTTAACCCTACGTGATTTACTTGCCTAAGGAGAAGGTTATTACAGAGCCTAGGGTTAGGGTTTCTTAAACGAGGAAGCCCTGATCTCCAGGCACACTGCAGCTGCAAAAGGCATCCCAAAGAGAGCGCAAAACTGCCACAACATGGCTGTCTCCACCCCTATTTACTTGGGACCTTCCGTAACCCTAGGCTGATTTACCTGCCTAGGGTTAGGGTTAGGGTTGAGCCTAGGGTTAGGGTTTCTCCAACCAGGAAGTCCTGAGCTCCAGGCACACTGCAGCTGCAAAAGGCATCCCAAAGAGAGCGCAAAACTGCCACAACATGGCTGTCTCCACCCCTTTTTCCTTGGGACCTTCCCTAACCCTAGCCTGATTTACCTGCCTAGGGTTAGGGTTAGGGTTGAGCCTAGGGTTAGGGTTTCTTAAACCAGGAAGCCCTGAGCTCCAGGCAAACTGCAGCTGCAAAAGGCATCCCAAAGAGAGTGCAAAACTGCCACAACATGGCTGTCTCCACCCCTATTCCTTGGGACCTTCCCTAACCCTAGGCTGATTTCCCTGCCTAGGGTTAGGGTTAGGGTTGAGCCGAGGCTTAGGGTTTCTTAAACCAGGAAGCCCTGAGCTCCAGGCACACTGCAGCTGCAAAAGGCATCCCAAAGAGAGCGCAAAACTGCCACAACATGGCTGTCTCCACCCCTTTTTCCTTGGGACCTTCCCTAACCCTAGCCTGATTTACCTGCCTAGGGTTAGGGTTAGGGTTGAGCCTAGGGTTAGGGTTTCTCAAACCAGGAAGCCCTGAGCTCCAGGCACACTGCAGCTGCAAAAGGCATCCCAAAGAGAGCGCAAAACTGCCACAACATGGCTGTCTCCACCCCTATTTACTTGGGACCTTCCGTAACCCTAGGCTGATTTACCTGCCTAGGGTTAGGGTTAGGGTTGAGCCTAGAGTTAGGGTTTCTCCAACCAGGAAGTCCTGAGCTCCAGGCACACTGCAGCTGCAAAAGGCATCCCAAAGAGAGCGCAAAACTGCCACAACATGGCTGTCTCCACCCCTTTTTCCTTGGGACCTTCCCTAACCCTAGCCTGATTTACCTGCCTAGGGTTAGGGTTAGGGTTGAGCCTAGGGTTAGGGTTTCTTAAACCAGGAAGCCCTGAGCTCCAGGCAAACTGCAGCTGCAAAAGGCATCCCAAAGAGAGTGCAAAACTGCCACAACATGGCTGTCTCCACCCCTATTCCTTGGGACCTTCCCTAACCCTAGGCTGATTTCCCTGCCTAGGGTTAGGGTTAGGGTTGAGCCGAGGCTTAGGGTTTCTTAAACCAGGAAGCCCTGAGCTCCAGGCACACTGCAGCTGCAAAAGGCATCCCAAAGATAGCGCAAAACTGCCACAACATGGCTGTCTCAACCCATTTTTCCTTGGGACCTTCCGTAACCCTAGGCTGATTTACCTGCCTAGGGTTAGGGTTAGGGTTGAGCCGAGGGTTAGGGTTTCTTAAACCAGGAAGCCCTGATCTCCAGGCACACTGCAGCTGCAAAAGGCATCCCAAAGAGAGCGCAAAACTGCCACAACATGGCTGTGTCCACTGTTTTTTCCTTGGGATGTTGCTTAACCCTAGGTGATTCACTTGCCTATGGAAATGGTTATTACAGAGACTAGGGTTAGGGTTTCTTAAACGAGGAAGCCCTGAGCTCCAGGCACACTGCAGCTGCAAAAGGCATCCCAAAGAGAGCGCAAAACTGCCACAACATGGCTGTCTCCACCTCTTTTTCCTTGGGACCTTCCGTAACCCTAGGCTGATTTACCTGCCTAGGGTTAGGGTTAGGGTTGAGCCTAGGGTTAGGGTTTCTCAAACCAGGAAGCCCTGAGCTCCAGGCACACTGCAGCTGCAAAAGGCATCCCAAAGAGAGCGCAAAACTGCCACAACATGGCTGTCTCCACTGTTGTTTCCTTGGGATGTTACATAACCCTAGGTGATTTACTTGCCTATGGAAAATGTTATTACAGAACCTAGGGTTAGGGTTTCTTAAACAAGGAAGCCCTGATCTCCAGGCACACTGCATCCGCAAAGGCATCCCAAAGAGAGCGCAAAACTGCCACAACATGGCTGTCTCCACTGTTTTACCTTGGGTTGTTACTTAACCCTAGGTGATTTACTTGCCTAAGGAGAAGGTTATTACAGAGCCTAGGGTTAGGGTTTCTTAAACGAGGAAGCCCTGATCTCCAGGCACACTGCAGCTGCAAAAGGCATCCCAAAGAGAGCGCAAAACTGCCACAACATGGCTGTCTCCACCCCTTTTTCCTTGGGACCTTCCGTAACCCTAGGCTGATTTACCTGCCTAGGGTTAGGGTTAGGGTTGAGCCTAGGGTTAGGGTTTCTCAAACCAGGAAGCCCTGAGCTCCAGGCACACTGCAGCTGCAAAAGGCATCCCAAAGAGAGCGCAAAACTGCCACAACATGGCTGTCTCCACGGTTTTTTCCTTGGGATGTTACTTAACCCTAGGTGATTTACTTGCCTAAGGAAAAGGTTATTACAGAGCCTAGGGTTAGGGTTTCTTAAACGAGGAAGCCCTGATCTCCAGGCACACTGCAGCTGCAAAAGGCATCCCAAAGAGAGCGCAAAAGTGCCACAACATGGCTGTCTCCACGTCTTTTTCCTTGGGATGTAACTTAACTGTAGGTGATTTACTTGCCTATGGAAAAGGTTATTACAGAGCCTAGGGTTAGGGTCTCTTAAACGAGGAAGCCCTGATCCCCAGGCACACTGCAGCTGCAAAAGGCATCCCAAAGAGAGCGCAAAACTGCCACAACATGGCTGTCTCCACTGTTGTTTCCTTGTGATGTTACTTAACCCTAGGTGATTTACTTGCCTATGGAATATGTTATTAAAGACCCTAGGGTTAGGGTTTCTTAAACGAGGAAGCCCTGATCTCCAGGCACACTGCAGGTGCAAAGGCATCCCAAAGAGAGCGCAAAACTGCCACAACATGGCTTTCTCCACCCCTTCTTCCTTGGGACCTTCCCTAAACCTAGGCTGATTTACCTGCC
This sequence comes from Calcarius lapponicus, assembly GCA_039654755.1. NCBI lineage: Eukaryota > Metazoa > Chordata > Aves > Passeriformes > Fringillidae > Calcarius > Calcarius lapponicus. The sequence continues at coordinate 111,373 of JBBFKN010000080.1, read as the reverse complement.
TAGGGTTAGGGTTAGGGTTGAGCCTAGGGTTAGGGTTTCTTAAACCAGGAAGCTCTGAGCTCCAGGCACACTGCAGCTGCAAAAGGCATCCCAAAGAGAGCGCAAAACTGCCACAACATGGCTGTCTCCACCCCTTTTTCCTTGGGACCTTCCGTAACCCTAGGCTGATTTACCGGCCTAGGGTTAGGGTTAGGGCTGAGCCTAGGGTTAGGGTTTCTTAAACCAGGAAGCCCTGAGCTCCAGGCACACTGCAGCTGCAAAAGCATCCCAAAGAGAGCGCAAAACTGCCACAACATGGCTGTCTCTAGCCCTTTATTCTTGGGACCTTCCCTAACCCAAGGCTGATTTACCTGCCTAGGGTTAGGGTTAGGGTTGAGCCTAGGGTTAGGGTTTCTTAAACCAGGAAGCCCTGAGCTCCAGGCAAACTGCAGCTGCAAAAGGCATCCCAAAGAGAGCGCAAAACTGCCACAACATGGCTGTCTCCACCCCTTTTTCCTTTAGACCTTCCCTAACCCTAGCCTGATTTACCTGCCTAGGGTTAGGGTTAGGGTTGAGCCTAGGGTTAGGGTTTCTTAAACCAGGAAGCTCTGAGCTCCAGGCACACTGCAGCTGCAAAAGGCATCCCAAAGAGAGCGCAAAACTGCCACAACATGGCTGTCTCCACCCCTTCTTCCTTGGGACCTTCCCTAACCCTAGGCTGATTTACCTGCCTAGGGTTAGGGTTAGGGTTGAGCCTAGGGTTAAGGTTTCTTAAACCAGGAAGCCCTGAGCTCCAGGCACACTGCAGCTGCAAAAGGCATCCCAAAGAGAGCGCAAAACTGCCACAACATGGCTGTCTCCACTGTTTTTTCCTTGGGATGTAACTTAACCCTAGGTGATTTACTTGCCTATGGAAAAGGTTACTACAGAGCCTAGGGTTAGGGTTTCTTAAACCAGGAAGCCCTGAGCTCCAGGCACACTGCAGCTGCAAAAGGCATCCCAAAGAGAGCGCAAAACTGCCACAACATGGCTGTCTCCACTGTTTTTTCCTTGGGATGTAACTTAACCCTAGGTGATATACTTGGCTATGGAAAAGGTTATTACAGAGCCTAGGGTTAGGGTTTCTTAAACGAGGAAGCCCTGATCTCCAGGCACACTGCAGCTGCAAAAGTCATCCCAAAGAGAGTGCAAAACTGCCACAACAAGGCTGTCTCCACCCCTTTTTCCTTGGGACCTTCCCTAACCCTAGGCTGATTTAAATGCCTAGGGTTACGGTTAGGGTTGAGCCTAGGGTTAGGGTTTCTTAAACCAGGAAGCCCTGAGCTCCAGGCACACTGCAGCTGCAAAAGGCATCCCAAAGAGAGCGCAAAACTGCCACAACATGGCTGTCTCCAACCCTTCTTCCTTGGGACCTTCCCTAACCCTAGGCTGATTTATCTGCCTAGGGTTAGGGTTAGGGTTGAGCCTAGGGTTAGGGTTTCTTAAACCAGGAAGCCCTGAGCTCCAGGCACACTGCAGCTGCAAAAGACATGCCAAAGAGAGCGCAAAACTGCCACAACATGGCTGTCTCCACTGTTGTTTCCTTGTGATGTTACTTAACCCTAGGTGATTTACTTGCCTATGGAAAATTTTATTACAGAACCTAGGGTTAGGGTTTCTTAAACGAGGAAGCCCTCAGCTCCAGGCACACTGCATCCGCAAAGGCATCCCAAAGAGACCGCAAAACTGCCACAACATGGCTTTCTCCACCCCTTCTTCCTTGGGACCTTCCCTAACCCTAGGCGGATTTACCAGCCTAGGGTTAGGGTTAGGGTTGAGCCTAGGGTTAGGGTTTCTCAAACCAGGAAGCCCTGAGCTCCAGGCACACTGCAGCTGCAAAAGGCATCCCAAAGAGAGCGCAAAACTGCCACAACATGGCTGTCTCCACCCCTTTTTCCTTGGGACCTTCCCTAAACCTAGGCTGATTTACCTGCCTAGGGTTAGGGTTAGGGTTGAGCCTAGGGTTAGGGTTTCTTAAACCAGGAAGCCCTGAGCTCCAGGCACACTGCAGCTGCAAAAGGCATCCCAAAGAGAGCGCAAAACTGCCATAACATGGCTGTCTCCACCCCTATTTCCTTTGGAACTTCCCTAACCCTAGGCTGATTTACCTGCCTAGGGTTAGGGTTAGGGTTGAGCCTAGCGTTGGGGTTTCTCAAACCAGGAAGCCCTGAGCTCCAGGCACACTGCAGCTGCAAAAGGCATCCCAAAGAGAGCGCAAAACTGCCACAACATGGCTGTCTCCACCCCTTTTTCCTTGGGACCTTCCCTAACCCTAGGCTGATTTACCTGCCTAGGGTTAGGGTTAGGGTTGAGCCTAGGGTTAAGGTTTCTTAAACCAGGAAGCCCTGAGCTCCAGGCACACTGCAGCTGCAAAAGGCATCCCAAAGAGAGCGCAAAACTGCCACAACATGGCTGTCTCCACCCCTTTTTCCTTGGGACCTTCCCTAACCCTAGGCTGATTTACCTGCCTAGGGTTAGGGTTAGGGTTGAGCCGAGGGTTAGGGTTTCTCAAACCAGGAAGCCCTGAGCTCCAGGCACAATGCAGCTGCAAAAGGCATCCCAAAGAGAGCGCAAAACTGCCACAACATGGCTGTCTCCACTGTTTTTTTCTTGGGATGTTACTTAACCCTAGGTGATTTTCTTGCCTATGGAAAAGGTTATTACAGAACCTAGGGTTAGGGTTTCTTAAACGAGGAAGCCCTGATCTCCAGGCACACTGCAGCTGCAAAGGCATCCCAAAGAGAGCGCAAAACTGCCACAACATGGCTGTCTCCAACCCTTTTTCCTTGGGACCTTCCCTAACCCTAGGCTGATTTACCTGCCTAGGGTTAGGGTTAGGGTTGAGCCTAGGGTTAGGGTTTCTTAAACCAGGAAGCTCTGAGCTCCAGGCACACTGCAGCTGCAAAAGGCATCCCAAAGAGAGCGCAAAACTGCCACAACATGGCTGTCTCCAACCCTTTTTCCTTGGGACCTTCCCTAACCCTAGGCTGATTTCCCTGCCTAGGGTTAGGGTTAGGGTTGAGGCTAGGGTTAGGGTTTCTCAAACCAGGAAGCCCTGGCTCCAGGCACACTGCAGCTGCAAAAGGCATCCCAAAGAGAGCGCAAAACTGCCACAACATGGCTGTCTCCACCCCTATTTCCTTGGGACCTTCCGTAACACTAGGCTGATTTACCTGCCTAGAGTTAGGGTTAGGGTTGAGCCTAGGGTTAGGGTTTCTCAAACCAGGAAGCCCTGAGCTCCAGGCACACTGCAGCTGCAAAAGGCATCCCAAAGAGAGCGCAAAACTGCCACAACATGGCTGTCTCCACCCCTTTTTCCTTGGGACCTTCCCTAACCCTAGGCTGATTTACCTGCCTAGGGTTAGGGTTAGGGTTGAGCCTAGGGTTAGGGTTTCTTAAACCAGGAAGCCCTGAGCTCCAGGCACACTGCAGCTGCAAAAGGCATCCCAAAGAGAGCGCAAAACTGCCACAACATGGCTGTCTCCACCACTTTTTCCTTGGGACCTTCCCTAACCCTAGGCTGATTTACCTGCCTAGGGTTAGGGTTAGGGTTGAGCCTAGGGTTAGGGTTTCTCAAACCAGGAAGCGCAGAGCTCCAGGCACACTGCAGCGGCAAAAGGCATCCCAAAGAGAGCGCAAAACTGCCACAACATGGCTGTCTCCACCCCTATTTCCTTGGGACCTTCCGTAACACTAGGCTGATTTACCTGCCTAGAGTTAGGGTTAGGGTTGAGCCTAGGGTTAGGGTTTCTCAAACCAGGAAGCCCTGAGCTCCAGGCACACTGCAGCTGCAAAAGGCATCCCAAAGAGAGCGCAAAACTGCCACAACATGGCTGTCTCCACCCCTTTTTCCTTGGGACCTTCCCTAACCCTAGGCTGATTTACCTGCCTAGGGTTAGGGTTAGGGTTGAGCCTAGGGTTAGGGTTTCTTAAACCAGGAAGCCCTGAGCTCCAGGCACACTGCAGCTGCAAAAGGCATCCCAAAGAGAGCGCAAAACTGCCACAACATGGCTGTCTCCACCACTTTTTCCTTGGGACCTTCCCTAACCCTAGGCTGATTTACCTGCCTAGGGTTAGGGTTAGGGTTGAGCCTAGGGTTAGGGTTTCTCAAACCAGGAAGCGCAGAGCTCCAGGCACACTGCAGCGGCAAAAGGCATCCCAAAGAGAGCGCAAAACTGCCACAACATGGCTGTCTCCACCCCTTTTTCCTTTAGACCTTCCGTAACCCTAGGCTGATTTACCTGCCTAGGGTTAGCGTTAGGGTTGAGCCTAGGGTTAGGGTTTTTTATACCAGGAAGCCCTGATCTCCAGGCACACTGCAGCTGCAAAAGGCATCCCAAAGAGAGCGCAAAACTGCCACAACATGGCTTTCTCCACACCTTTTTCCTTTGGAACTTCCCTAACCCTAGGCTGTTTTACCTGCCTAGGGTTAGGGTTAGGGTTGAGCCTAGGGTTAAGGTTTCTCAAACCAGGAAGCTCTGAGCTCCAGGCACACTGCAGCTGCAAAAGGCATGCCAAAGAGAGCGCAAAACGGCCACAACATGGCTGTCTCCACCCCTATTTCCTTTGGACCTTCCGTAACCCTAGGCTGATTTACCTGCCTAGGGTTAGGGTTAGGGTTGAGCCTAGGGTTAGGGTTTCTCAAACCAGGAAGCCCTGAGCTCCAGGCACACTGCAGCTGCAAAAGGCATCCCAAAGAGAGCGCAAAACTGCCACAACATGGCTGTCTCCACTGTTTTTTCCTTGGGATGTTACTTAACCCTAGGTGATTTACTTGCCTATGGAAAAGGTTATTACAGAACCTAGGGTTAGGGTTTCTTAAACGAGGAAGCCCTGATCTCCAGGCACACTGCAGCTGCAAAGGCATCCCAAAGAGAGCGCAAAACTGCCACAACATGGCTGTCTCCACCCCTTCTTCCTTGGGACCTTCCCTAAACCTAGGCTGATTTACCTGCCTAGGGTTAGGGTTAGGGTTGAGCCTAGGGTTAGGGTTTCTCAAACCAGGAAGCCCTGAGCTCCAGGCACACTGCAGCTGCAAAAGGCATCCCAAAGAGAGCGCAAAACTGCCACAACATGGCTGTCTCCACCCCTATTTCCTTTGAACCTTCCGTAACCCTAGGCTGATTTACCTGCCTAGGGTTAGGGTTAGGGTTGAGCCTAGGGTTAGGGTTTCTCAAACCAGGAAGCCCTGAGCTCCAGGCACACTGCAGCTGCAAAAGGCATCCCAAAGAGAGCGCAAAACTGCCACAACATGGCTGTCTCCACCCCTATTTCCTTTGGACCTTCCCTAACCCTAGGCTGATTTACCTGCCTAGGGTTAGGGTTAGGGTTGAGCCTAGGGTTAGGGTTTCTCAAACCAGGAAGCCCTGAGCTCCAGGCACACTGCAGCTGCAAAAGGCATCCCAAAGAGAGCGCAAAACTGCCACAACATGGCTGTCTCCACCCCTTTTTCCTTGGGACCTTCCCTAACCCTAGCCTGATTTACCTGCCTAGGGTTAGGGTTAGGGTTGAGCCTAGGGTTAGGGTTTCTTAAACCAGGAAGCCCTGAGCTCCAGGCAAACTGCAGCTGCAAAAGGCATCCCAAAGAGAGTGCAAAACTGCCACAACATGGCTGTCTCCACCCCTATTCCTTGGGACCTTCCCTAACTCTAGGCTGATTTCCCTGCCTAGGGTTAGGGTTAGGGTTGAGCCGAGGCTTAGGGTTTCTTAAACCAGGAAGCCCTGAGCTCCAGGCACACTGCAGCTGCAAAAGGCATCCCAAAGAGAGCGCAAAACTGCCACAACATGGCTGTCTCCACCCCTTTTTCCTTGGGACCTTCCCTAACCCTAGCCTGATTTACCTGCCTAGGGTTAGGGTTAGGGTTGAGCCTAGGGTTAGGGTTTCTCAAACCAGGAAGCCCTGAGCTCCAGGCACACTGCAGCTGCAAAAGGCATCCCAAAGAGAGCGCAAAACTGCCACAACATGGCTGTCTCCACCCCTATTTACTTGGGACCTTCCGTAAACCTAGGCTGATTTACCTGCCTAGGGTTAGGGTTAGGGTTGAGCCTAGGGTTAGGGTTTCTCCAACCAGGAAGTCCTGAGCTCCAGGCACACTGCAGCTGCAAAAGGCATCCCAAAGAGAGCGCAAAACTGCCACAACATGGCTGTCTCCACCCCTTTTTCCTTGGGACCTTCCCTAACCCTAGCCTGATTTACCTGCCTAGGGTTAGGGTTAGGGTTGAGCCTAGGGTTAGGGTTTCTTAAACCAGGAAGCCCTGAGCTCCAGGCAAACTGCAGCTGCAAAAGGCATCCCAAAGAGAGTGCAAAACTGCCACAACATGGCTGTCTCCACCCCTATTCCTTGGGACCTTCCCTAACCCTAGGCTGATTTCCTTGCCTAGGGTTAGGGTTAGGGTTGAGCCGAGGCTTAGGGTTTCTTAAACCAGGAAGCCCTGAGCTCCAGGCACACTGCAGCTGCAAAAGGCATCCCAAAGATAGCGCAAAACTGCCACAACATGGCTGTCTCAACCCATTTTTCCTTGGGACCTTCCGTAACCCTAGGCTGATTTACCTGCCTAGGGTTAGGGTTAGGGTTGAGCCGAGGGTTAGGGTTTCTTAAACCAGGAAGCCCTGATCTCCAGGCACACTGCAGCTGCAAAAGGCATCCCAAAGAGAGCGCAAAACTGCCACAACATGGCTGTGTCCACTGTTTTTTCCTTGGGATGTTGCTTAACCCTAGGTGATTCACTTGCCTATGGAAATGGTTATTACAGAGACTAGGGTTAGGGTTTCTTAAACGAGGAAGCCCTGAGCTCCAGGCACACTGCAGCTGCAAAAGGCATCCCAAAGAGAGCGCAAAACTGCCACAACATGGCTGTCTCCACCCCTATTTCCTTGGGACCTTCCGTAACCCTAGGCTGATTTACCTGCCTAGGGTTAGGGTTAGGGTTGAGCCTAGGGTTAGGGTTTCTCAAACCAGGAAGCCCTGAGCTCCAGGCACACTGCAGCTGCAAAAGGCATCCCAAAGAGAGCGCAAAACTGCCACAACATGGCTGTCTCCACTGTTGTTTCCTTGTGATGTTACTTAACCCTAGGTGATTTACCTGCCTATGGAAAATGTTATTACAGAACCTAGGGTTAGGGTTTCTTAAACGAGGAAGCCCTGATCTCCAGGCACACTGCAGCTGCAAAAGGCATCCCAAAGAGAGCGCAAAACTGCCACAACATGGCTGTCTCCACCCCTATTTACTTGGGACCTTCCGTAACCCTAGGCTGATTTACCTGCCTAGGGTTAGGGTTAGGGTTGAGCCTAGGGTTAGGGTTTCTCCAACCAGGAAGTCCTGAGCTCCAGGCACACTGCAGCTGCAAAAGGCATCCCAAAGAGAGCGCAAAACTGCCACAACATGGCTGTCTCCACCCCTTTTTCCTTGGGACCTTCCCTAACCCTAGCCTGATTTACCTGCCTAGGGTTAGGGTTAGGGTTGAGCCTAGGGTTAGGGTTTCTTAAACCAGGAAGCCCTGAGCTCCAGGCAAACTGCAGCTGCAAAAGGCATCCCAAAGAGAGTGCAAAACTGCCACAACATGGCTGTCTCCACCCCTATTCCTTGGGACCTTCCCTAACCCTAGGCTGATTTCCCTGCCTAGGGTTAGGGTTAGGGTTGAGCCGAGGCTTAGGGTTTCTTAAACCAGGAAGCCCTGAGCTCCAGGCACACTGCAGCTGCAAAAGGCATCCCAAAGAGAGCGCGAAACTGCCACAACATGGCTGTCTCCACCCCTTTTTCCTTGGGACCTTCCTTAACCCTAGCCTGATTTACCTGCCTAGGGTTAGGGTTAGGGTTGAGCCTAGGGTTAGGGTTTCTCAAACCAGGAAGCCCTGAGCTCCAGGCACACTGCAGCTGCAAAAGGCATCCCAAAGAGAGCGCAAAACTGCCACAACATGGCTGTGTCCACTGTTTTTTCCTTGGGATGTTGCTTAACCCTAGGTGATTCACTTGCCTATGGAAATGGTTATTACAGAGACTAGGGTTAGGGTTTCTTAAACGAGGAAGCCCTGAGCTCCAGGCACACTGCAGCTGCAAAAGGCATCCCAAAGAGAGCGCAAAACTGCCACAACATGGCTGTCTCCACTGTTTTACCTTGGGTTGTTACTTAACCCTAGGTGATTTACTTGCCTAAGGAGAAGGTTATTACAGAGCCTAGGGTTAGGGTTTCTTAAACGAGGAAGCCCTGATCTCCAGGCACACTGCAGCTGCAAAAGGCATCCCAAAGAGAGCGCAAAACTGCCACAACATGGCTGTCTCCACCCCTTTTTCCTTGGGACCTTCCCTAACCCTAGGCTGATTTACCTGCCTAGGGTTAGGGTTAGGTTTGAGCCTAGGATTAGGGTTTCTCAAACCAGGAAGCCCTGAGCTCCAGGCACACTGCAGCTGCAAAAGGCATCCCAAAGAGAGCGCAAAACTGCCACAACATGGCTGTCTCCACTGTTTTACCTTGGGATGTTACTTAACCCTAGGTGATTTACTTGCCTAAGGAAAAGGTTATTACAGAGCCTAGGGTTAGGGTTTCTTAAACGAGGAAGCCCTGATCTCCAGGCACACTGCAGCTGCAAAAGGCATCCCAAAGAGAGCGCAAAACTGCCACAACATGGCTGTCTCCACGTCTTTTTCCTTGGGATGTAACTGAACCGTAGGTGATTTACTTGCCTATGGAAAAGGTTATTACAGAGCCTAGGGTTAGGGTCTCTTAAACGAGGAAGCCCTGATCCCCAGGCACACTGCAGCTGCAAAAGGCATCCCAAAGAGAGCGCAAAACTGCCACAACATGGCTGTCTCCACTGTTGTTTCCTTGTGATGTTACTTAACCCTAGGTGATTTACTTGCCTATGGAAAATGTTATTAAAGACCCTAGGGTTAGGGTTTCTTAAACGAGGAAGCCCTGAGCTCCAGGCACACTGCAGGTGCAAAGGCATCCCAAAGAGAGCGCAAAACTGCCACAACATGGCTTTCTCCACCCCTTCTTCCTTGGGACCTTCCCTAAACCTAGGCTGATTTACCTGCCTAGGGTTAGGGTTAGGGTTGAGCCTAGGGTTAGGGTTTCTCCAACCAGGAAGCCCTGAGCTCCAGGCACACTGCAGCTGCAAAAGGCATCCCAAAGAGAGCGCAAAACTGCCACAACATGGCTGTCTCCACCCCTTTTTCCTTGGGACCTTCCCTAAGCCTAGGCTGATTTACCTGCCTAGGGTTAGGGTTAGGGTTGAGACTAGGGTTAGGGTTTCTTAAACCAGGAAGCCCTGAGCTCCAGGCAAACTGCAGCTGCAAAAGGCATCCCAAAGAGAGCGCAAAACTGCCACAACATGGCTGTCTCCACCCCTTTTTCCTTGGGACCTTCCCTAACCCTAGGCTGATTTACCTGCCTAGGGTTAGCGTTAGGGTTGAGCCTAGGGTTAGGGTTTCTTAAACCAGGAAGCCCTGAGCTCCAGGCAAACTGCAGCTGCAAAAGGCATCCCAAAGAGAGCGCAAAACTGCCACAACATGGCTGTCTCCACTGTTTTTTCCTTGGGATGTTACTTAACCCTAGGTGATTTACTTGCCTATGGAAAAGGTTATTACAGAACCTAGGGTTAGGGTTTCTTAAACAAGGAAGCCCTGATCTCCAGGCACACTGCATCCGCAAAAGGCATCCCAAAGAGAGCGCAAAACTGCCACAACATGGCTGTCTCCACTGTTTTACCTTGGGACGTTACTTAACCCTAGGTGATTTACTTGCCTAAGGAGAAGGTTATTACAGAGCCTAGGGTTAGGGTTTCTTAAACGAGGAAGCCCTGATCTCCAGGCACACTGCAGCTGCAAAAGGCATCCCAAAGAGAGCGCAAAACTGCCACAACATGGCTGTCTCCACCCCTATTTACTTGGGACCTTCCGTAACCCTAGGCTGATTTACCTGCCTAGGGTTAGGGTTAGGGTTGAGCCTAGGGTTAGGGTTTCTCCAACCAGGAAGTCCTGAGCTCCAGGCACACTGCAGCTGCAAAAGGCATCCCAAAGAGAGCGCAAAACTGCCACAACATGGCTGTCTCCACCCCTTTTTCCTTGGGACCTTCCCTAACCCTAGCCTGATTTACCTGCCTAGGGTTAGGGTTAGGGTTGAGCCTAGGGTTAGGGTTTCTTAAACCAGGAAGCCCTGAGCTCCAGGCAAACTGCAGCTGCAAAAGGCATCCCAAAGAGAGTGCAAAACTGCCACAACATGGCTGTCTCCACCCCCATTCCTTGGGACCTTCCCTAACCCTAGGCTGATTTACCTGCCTAGGGTTAGGGTTAGGGTTGAGCCGAGGCTTAGGGTTTCTTAAACCAGGAAGCCCTGAGCTCCAGGCACACTGCAGCTGCAAAAGGCATCCCAAAGAGAGCGCAAAACTGCCACAACATGGCTGTCTCCACGTCTTTTTCCTTGGGATGTAACTTAACCGTAGGTGATTTACTTGCCTATGGAAAAGGTTATTACAGAGCCTAGGGTTAGGGTCTCTTAAACGAGGAATCCCTGATCCCCAGGCACACTGCAGCTGCAAAAGGCATCCCAAAGAGAGCGCAAAACTGCCACAACATGGCTGTCTCCACTGTTGTTTCCTTGTGATGTTACTTAACCCTAGGTGATTTACTTGCCTATGGAAAATGTTATTAAAGACCCTAGGGTTAGGGTTTCTTAAACGAGGAAGCCCTGATCTCCAGGCACACTGCAGGTGCAAAGGCATCCCAAAGAGAGCGCAAAACTGCCACAACATGGCTTTCTCCACCCCTATTTCCTTGGGACCTTCCCTAAACCTAGGCTGATTTACCTGCCTAGGGTTAGGGTTAGGGTTGAGCCTAGGGTTAGGGTTTCTCAAACCAGGAAGCCCTGAGCTCCAGACACACTGCAGCTGCAAAAGGCATCCCAAAGAGAGCGCAAAACTGCCACAACATGGCTGTCTCCACCCCTTTTTCCTTGGGACCTTCCCTAAGCCTAGGCTGATTTACCTGCCTAGTGTTAGGGTTAGGGTTGAGACTAGGGTTAGGGTTTCTTAAACCAGGAAGCCCTGAGCTCCAGGCAAACTGCAGCTGCAAAAGGCATCCCAAAGAGAGCGCAAAACTGCCACAACATGGCTGTCTCCACCCCTTTTTCCTTGGGACCTTCCCTAAACATAGCCTGATTTACCTGCCTAGGGTTAGGGTTAGGGTTGAGCCTAGGGTTAGGGTTTCTCAAACCAGGAAGCCCTGAGCTCCAGGCACACTGCAGCTGCAAAAGGCATCCCAAAGAGAGCGCAAAACTGCCACAACATGGCTGTGTCCACTGTTTTTTCCTTGGGATGTTGCTTAACCCTAGGTGATTTACTTGCCTATGGAAAATGTTATTACAGAACCTAGGGTTAGGGTTTCTTAAACGAGGAAGCCCTGATCTCCAGGCACACTGCATCCGCAAAGGCATCCCAAAGAGAGCGCAAAACTGCCACAACATGGCTTTCTCCACCCCTTCTTTCTTGGGACCTTCCCTAATCCTAGGCTGATTTACCTGCCTAGGGTTAGGGTTAGGGTTGAGCCTAGGGTTAGGGTTTCTCAAACCAGGAAGCCCTGAGCTCCAGGCACACTGCAGCTGCAAAAGGCATCCCAAAGAGAGCGCAAAACTGCCACAACATGGCTGTCTCCACTGTTTTACCTTGGGACGTTACTTAACCCTAGGTGATTTACTTGCCTAAGGAGAATGTTATTACAGAGCCTAGGGTTAGGGTTTCTTAAACGAGGAAGCCCTGAGCTCCAGGCACACTGCAGCTGCAAAAGGCATCCCAAAGAGAGCGCAAAACTGCCACAACATGGCTGTCTCCACCCCTATTTCCTTGGGACCTTCCATAACCCTAGGCTGATTTACCTGCCTAGAGTTAGGGTTAGGGTTGAGCCTAGGGTTAGGGTTTCTCAAACCAGGAAGCCCTGAGCTCCAGGCACACTGCAGCTGCAAAAGGCATCCCAAAGAGAGCGCAAAACTGCCACAACATGGCTGTCTCCACCCCTTTTTCCTTGGGACCTTCCCTAACCCTAGGCTGATTTACCTGCCTAGGGTTAGGGTTAGGGTTGAGCCTAGGGTTAGGGTTTCTTAAACCAGGAAGCCCTGAGCTCCAGGCACACTGCAGCTGCAAAAGGCATCCCAAAGAGAGCGCAAAACTGCCACAACATGGCTGTCTCCACCACTTTTTCCTTGGGACCTTCCCTAACCCTAGCCTGATTTACCTGCCTAGGGTTAGGGTTAGGGTTGAGCCTAGGGTTAGGGTTTCTCAAACCAGGAAGCCCAGAGCTCCAGGCACACTGCAGCGGCAAAAGGCATCCCAATGAGAGCGCAAAACTGCCACAACATGGCTGTCTCCACCCCTTTTTCCTTTAGACCTTCCGTAACCCTAGGCTGATTTACCTGCCTAGGGTTAGCGTTAGGGTTGAGCCTAGGGTTAGGGTTTTTTATACCAGGAAGCCCTGAGCTCCAGGCACACTGCAGCTGCAAAAGGCATCCCAAAGAGAGCGCAAAACTGCCACAACATGGCTTTCTCCACCCCTTTTTCCTTTGGAACTTCCCTAACCCTAGGCTGATTTACCTGCCTAGGGTTAGGGTTAGGGTTGAGCCTAGGGTTAAGGTTTCTCAAACCAGGAAGCTCTGAGCTCCAGGCACACTGCAGCTGCAAAAGGCATGCCAAAGAGAGCGCAAAACGGCCACAACATGGCTGTCTCCACCCCTATTTCCTTTGGACCTTCCGTAACCCTAGGCTGATTTACCTGCCTAGGGTTAGGGTTAGGGTTGAGCCTAGGGTTAGGGTTTCTCAAACCAGGAAGCCCTGAGCTCCAGGCACACTGCAGCTGCAAAAGGCATCCCAAAGAGAGCGCAAAACTGCCACAACATGGCTGTCTCCACTGTTTTTTCCTTGGGATGTTACTTAACCCTAGGTGATTTACTTGCCTATGGAAAAGGTTATTACAGAACCTAGGGTTAGGGTTTCTTAAACGAGGAAGCCCTGATCTCCAGGCACACTGCAGCTGCAAAGGCATCCCAAAGAGAGCGCAAAACTGCCACAACATGGCTTTCTCCACCCCTTCTTCCTTGGGACCTTCCCTAAACCTAGGCTGATTTACCTGCCTAGGGTTAGGGTTAGGGTTGAGCCTAGGGTTAGGGTTTCTCAAACCAGGAAGCCCTGAGCTCCAGGCACACTGCAGCTGCAAAAGGCATCTCAAAGAGAGCGCAAAACTGCCACAAGATGGCTGTCTCCACCCCTTTTTCCTTGGGACCTTCCCTAAGCCTAGGCTGATTTACCTGCCTAGGGTTAGGGTTAGGGTTGAGCCTAGGGTTAGGGTTTCTCAAACCAGGAATCCCTGAGCTCCAGGCACACTGCAGCTGCAAAAGGCATCCCAAAGAGAGCGCAAAACTGCCACAACATGGCTGTCTCCACCCCTATTTCCTTTGAACCTTCCGTAACCCTAGGCTGATTTACCTGCCTAGGGTTAGGGTTAGGGTTGAGCCTAGGGTTAGGGTTTCTCAAACCAGGAAGCCCTGAGCTCCAGGCACACTGCAGCTGCAAAAGGCATCCCAAAGAGAGCGCAAAACTGCCACAACATGGCTGTCTCCACCCCTATTTACTTGGGACCTTCCGTAACCCTAGGCTGATTTACCTGCCTAGGGTTAGGGTTAGGGTTGAGCCTAGGGTTAGGGTTTCTCCAACCAGGAAGTCCTGAGCTCCAGGCACACTGCAGCTGCAAAAGGCATCCCAAAGAGAGCGCAAAACTGCCACAACATGGCTGTCTCCACCCCTTTTTCCTTGGGACCTTCCCTAACCCTAGCCTGATTTACCTGCCTAGGGTTAGGGTTAGGGTTGAGCCTAGGGTTAGGGTTTCTTAAACCAGGAAGCCCTGAGCTCCAGGCAAACTGCAGCTGCAAAAGGCATCCCAAAGAGAGTGCAAAACTGCCACAACATGGCTGTCTCCACCCCTATTCCTTGGGACCTTCCCTAACCCTAGGCTGATTTCCCTGCCTAGGGTTAGGGTTAGGGTTGAGCCGAGGCTTAGGGTTTCTTAAACCAGGAAGCCCTGAGCTCCAGGCACACTGCAGCTGCAAAAGGCATCCCAAAGAGAGCGCAAAACTGCCACAACATGGCTGTCTCCACCCCTTTTTCCTTGGGACCTTCCCTAACCCTAGCCTGATTTACCTGCCTAGGGTTAGGGTTAGGGTTGAGCCTAGGGTTAGGGTTTCTCAAACCAGGAAGCCCTGAGCTCCAGGCACACTGCAGCTGCAAAAGGCATCCCAAAGAGAGCGCAAAACTGCCACAACATGGCTGTCTCCACCCCTATTTACTTGGGACCTTCTGTAACCCTAGGCTGATTTACCTGCCTAGGGTTAGGGTTAGGGTTGAGCCTAGGGTTAGGGTTTCTCCAACCAGGAAGTCCTGAGCTCCAGGCACACTGCAGCTGCAAAAGGCATCCCAAAGAGAGCGCAAAACTGCCACAACATGGCTGTCTCCACCCCTTTTTCCTTGGGACCTTCCCTAACCCTAGCCTGATTTACCTGCCTAGGGTTAGGGTTAGGGTTGAGCCTAGGGTTAGGGTTTCTTAAACCAGGAAGCCCTGAGCTCCAGGCAAACTGCAGCTGCAAAAGGCATCCCAAAGAGAGTGCAAAACTGCCACAACATGGCTGTCTCCCCCCCTATTCCTTGGGACCTTCCCTAACCCTAGGCTGATTTCCCTGCCTAGGGTTAGGGTTAGGGTTGAGCCGAGGCTTAGGGTTTCTTAAACCAGGAAGCCCTGAGCTCCAGGCACACTGCAGCTGCAAAAGGCATCCAAAAGATAGCGCAAAACTGCCACAACATGGCTGTCTCAACCCATTTTTCCTTGGGACCTTCCGTAACCCTAGGCTGATTTACCTGCCTAGGGTTAGGGTTAGGGTTGAGCCGAGGGTTAGGGTTTCTTAAACCAGGAAGCCCTGATCTCCAGGCACACTGCAGCTGCAAAAGGCATCCCAAAGAGAGCGCAAAACTGCCACAACATGGCTGTGTCCACTGTTTTTTCCTTGGGATGTTGCTTAACCCTAGGTGATTCACTTGCCTATGGAAATGGTTATTACAGAGACTAGGGTTAGGGTTTCTTAAACGAGGAAGCCCTGAGCTCCAGGCACACTGCAGCTGCAAAAGGCATCCCAAAGAGAGCGCAAAACTGCCACAACATGGCTGTCTCCACCCCTATTTCCTTGGGACCTTCCGTAACCCTAGGCTGATTTACCTGCCTAGGGTTAGGGTTAGGGTTGAGCCTAGGGTTAGGGTTTCTCAAACCAGGAAGCCCTGAGCTCCAGGCACACTGCAGCTGCAAAAGGCATCCCAAAGAGAGCGCAAAACTGCCACAACATGGCTGTCTCCACTGTTGTTTCCTTGTGATGTTACTTAACCCTAGGTGATTTACTTGCCTATGGAAAATGTTATTACAGAACCTAGGGTTAGGGTTTCTTAAACAAGGAAGCCCTGATCTCCAGGCACACTGCATCCGCAAAGGCATCCCAAAGAGAGCGCAAAACTGCCACAACATGGCTGTCTCCACTGTTTTACCTTGGGTTGTTACTTAACCCTAGGTGATTTACTTGCCTAAGGAGAAGGTTATTACAGAGCCTAGGGTTAGGGTTTCTTAAACGAGGAAGCCCTGATCTCCAGGCACACTGCAGCTGCAAAAGGCATCCCAAAGAGAGCGCAAAACTGCCACAACATGGCTGTCTCTACCCCTTTTTCCTTGGGACCTTCCCTAACCCTAGGCTGATTTACCTGCCTAGGGTTAGGGTTAGGGTTGAGCCTAGGGTTAGGGTTTCTCAAACCAGGAAGCCCTGAGCTCCAGGCACACTGCAGCTGCAAAAGGCATCCCAAAGAGAGCGCAAAACTGCCACAACATGGCTGTCTCCACTGTTTTACCTTGGGATGTTACTTAACCCTAGGTGATTTACTTGCCTAAGGAAAAGGTTATTACAGAGCCTAGGGTTAGGGTTTCTTAAACGAGGAAGCCCTGATCTCCAGGCACACTGCAGCTGCAAAAGGCATCCCAAAGAGAGCGCAAAACTGCCACAACATGGCTGTCTCCACGTCTTTTTCCTTGGGATGTAACTGAACCGTAGGTGATTTACTTGCCTATGGAAAAGGTTATTACAGAGCCTAGGGTTAGGGTCTCTTAAACGAGGAAGCCCTGATCCCCAGGCACACTGCAGCTGCAAAAGGCATCCCAAAGAGAGCGCAAAACTGCCACAACATGGCTGTCTCCACTGTTGTTTCCTTGTGATGTTACTTAACCCTAGGTGATTTACTTGCCTATGGAAAATGTTATTAAAGACCCTAGGGTTAGGGTTTCTTAAACGAGGAAGCCCTGAGCTCCAGGCACACTGCAGGTGCAAAGGCATCCCAAAGAGAGCGCAAAACTGCCACAACATGGCTGTCTCCACCCCTTTTTCCTTGGGACCTTCCCTAAGCCTAGGCTGATTTACCTGCCTAGGGTTAGGGTTAGGGTTGAGCCTAGGGTTAGGGTTTCTTAAACCAGGAAGCCCTGAGCTCCAGGCAAACTGCAGCTGCAAAAGGCATCCCAAAGAGAGCGCAAAACTGCCACAACATGGCTGTCTCCACCCCTTTTTCCTTGGGACCTTCCCTAAACATAGCCTGATTTACCTGCCTAGGGTTAGCGTTAGGGTTGAGCCTAGGGTTAGTGTTTCTTAAACCAGGAAGCCCTGAGCTCCAGGCAAACTGCAGCTGCAAAAGGCATCCCAAAGAGAGCGCAAAACTGCCACAACATGGCTGTGTCCACTGTTTTTTCCTTGGGATGTTGCTTAACCCTAGGTGATTTACTTGCCTATGGAAATGGTTATTACAGAGTCTAGGGTTAGGGTTTCTTAAACGAGGAAGCCCTGAGCTCCAGGCACACTGCAGCTGCAAAAGGCATCCCAAAGAGAGCGCAAAACTGCCACAACATGGCTGTCTCCACCCCTTTTTCCTTGGGACCTTCCCTAACCCTAGCCTGATTTACCTGCCTAGGGTTAGGGTTAGGGTTGAGCCTAGGGTTAGGGTTTCTCAAACCAGGAAGCTCTGAGCTCCAGGCACACTGCAGCTGCAAAAGGCATCGCAAAGAGAGCGCAAAACTGCCACAACATGGCTGTCTCCACCCCTTTTTCCTTGGGACCTTCCGTAACCCTAGGCAGATTTACCTGCCTAGGGTCAGGGTTAGGGTTGAGCCTAGGGTTAGGGTTTCTCAAACCAGGAAGCCCTGAGCTCCAGGCACACTGCAGCTGCAAAAGGCATCCCAAAGAGAGCGCAAAACTGCCACAACATGGCTGTCTCCACCCCTTTTTCCTTGGGACCTTCCCTAACCCTAGCCTGATTTACCTGCCTAGGGTTAGGGTTAGGGTTGAGCCTAGGGTTAGGGTTTCTTAAACCAGGAAGCCCTGAGCTCCAGGCAAACTGCAGCTGCAAAAGGCATCCCAAAGAGAGTGCAAAACTGCCACAACATGGCTGTCTCCCCCCCTATTCCTTGGGACCTTCCCTAACCCAAGGCTGATTTCCCTGCCTAGGGTTAGGGTTAGGGTTGAGCCGAGGCTTAGGGTTTCTTAAACCAGGAAGCCCTGAGCTCCAGGCACACTGCAGCTGCAAAAGGCATCCAAAAGATAGCGCAAAACTGCCACAACATGGCTGTCTCAACCCATTTTTCCTTGGGACCTTCCGTAACCCTAGGCTGATTTACCTGCCTAGGGTTAGGGTTAGGGTTGAGCCGAGGGTTAGGGTTTCTTAAACCAGGAAGCCCTGATCTCCAGGCACACTGCAGCTGCAAAAGGCATCCCAAAGAGAGCGCAAAACTGCCACAACATGGCTGTGTCCACTGTTTTTTTCCTTGGGATGTTGCTTAACCCTAGGTGATTCACTTGCCTATGGAAATGGTTATTACAGAGACTAGGGTTAGGGTTTCTTAAACGAGGAAGCCCTGAGCTCCAGGCACACTGCAGCTGCAAAAGGCATCCCAAAGAGAGCGCAAAACTGCCACAACATGGCTGTCTCCACCCCTATTTCCTTGGGACCTTCCGTAACCCTAGGCTGATTTACCTGCCTAGGGTTAGGGTTAGGGTTGAGCCTAGGGTTAGGGTTTCTCAAACCAGGAAGCCCTGAGCTCCAGGCACACTGCAGCTGCAAAAGGCATCCCAAAGAGAGCGCAAAACTGCCACAACATGGCTGTCTCCACTGTTGTTTCCTTGTGATGTTACTTAACCCTAGGTGATTTACTTGCCTATGGAAAATGTTATTACAGAACCTAGGGTTAGGGTTTCTTAAACAAGGAAGCCCTGATCTCCAGGCACACTGCATCCGCAAAGGCATCCCAAAGAGAGCGCAAAACTGCCACAACATGGCTGTCTCCACTGTTTTACCTTGGGTTGTTACTTAACCCTAGGTGATTTACTTGCCTAAGGAGAAGGTTATTACAGAGCCTAGGGTTAGGGTTTCTTAAACGAGGAAGCCCTGATCTCCAGGCACACTGCAGCTGCAAAAGGCATCCCAAAGAGAGCGCAAAACTGCCACAACATGGCTGTCTCTACCCCTTTTTCCTTGGGACCTTCCCTAACCCTAGGCTGATTTACCTGCCTAGGGTTAGGGTTAGGGTTGAGCCTAGGGTTAGGGTTTCTCAAACCAGGAAGCCCTGAGCTCCAGGCACACTGCAGCTGCAAAAGGCATCCCAAAGAGAGCGCAAAACTGCCACAACATGGCTGTCTCCACTGTTTTACCTTGGGATGTTACTTAACCCTAGGTGATTTACTTGCCTAAGGAAAAGGTTATTACAGAGCCTAGGGTTAGGGTTTCTTAAACGAGGAAGCCCTGATCTCCAGGCACACTGCAGCTGCAAAAGGCATCCCAAAGAGAGCGCAAAAGTGCCACAACATGGCTGTCTCCACGTCTTTTTCCTTGGGATGTAACTTAACCGTAGGTGATTTACTTGCCTATGGAAAAGGTTATTACAGAGCCTAGGGTTAGGGTCTCTTAAACGAGGAAGCCCTGATCCCCAGGCACACTGCAGCTGCAAAAGGCATCCCAAAGAGAGCGCAAAACTGCCACAACATGGCTGTCTCCACTGTTGTTTCCTTGTGATGTTACTTAACCCTATGTGATTTACTTGCCTATGGAAAATGTTATTAAAGACCCTAGGGTTAGGGTTTCTTAAACGAGGAAGCCCTGAGCTCCAGGCACACTGCAGGTGCAAAGGCATCCCAAAGAGAGCGCAAAACTGCCACAACATGGCTTTCTCCACCCCTTCTTCCTTGGGACCTTCCCTAAACCTAGGCTGATTTACCTGCCTAGGGTTAGGGTTAGGGTTGAGCCTAGGGTTAGGGTTTCTCAAACCAGGAAGCCCTGAGCTCCAGGCACACTGCAGCTGCAAAAGGCATCCCAAAGAGAGCGCAAAACTGCCACAACATGGCTGTCTCCACCCCTTTTTCCTTGGGACCTTCCCTAAGCCTAGGCTGATTTACCTGCCTAGGGTTAGGGTTAGGGTTGAGCCTAGGGTTAGGGTTTCTTAAACCAGGAAGCCTTGAGCTCCAGGCAAACTGCAGCTGCAAAAGGCATCCCAAAGAGAGCGCAAAACTGCCACAACATGGCTGTCTCCACCCCTTTTTCCTTGGGACCTTCCCTAAACATAGCCTGATTTACCTGCCTAGGGTTAGCGTTAGGGTTGAGCCTAGGGTTAGTGTTTCTTAAACCAGGAAGCCCTGAGCTCCAGGCAAACTGCAGCTGCAAAAGGCATCCCAAAGAGAGCGCAAAACTGCCACAACATGGCTGTGTCCACTGTTTTTTCCTTGGGATGTTGCTTAACCCTAGGTGATTTACTTGCCTATGGAAATGGTTATTACAGAGTCTAGGGTTAGGGTTTCTTAAACGAGGAAGCCCTGAGCTCCAGGCACACTGCAGCTGCAAAAGGCATCCCAAAGAGAGCGCAAAACTGCCACAACATGGCTGTCTCCACCCCTTTTTCCTTGGGACCTTCCCTAACCCTAGCCTGATTTACCTGCCTAGGGTTAGGGTTAGGGTTGAGCCTAGGGTTAGGGTTTCTCAAACCAGGAAGCTCTGAGCTCCAGGCACACTGCAGCTGCAAAAGGCATCGCAAAGAGAGCGCAAAACTGCCACAACATGGCTGTCTCCACCCCTTTTTCCTTGGGACCTTCCGTAACCCTAGGCAGATTTACCTGCCTAGGGTCAGGGTTAGGGTTGAGCCTAGGGTTAGGTTTTCTCAAACCAGGAAGCCCTGAGCTCCAGGCACACTGCAGCTGCAAAAGGCATCCCAAAGAGAGGGCAAAACTGCCACAACATGGCTGTCGCCACTGTTGTTTCCTTGGGATGTTACTTAACCCTAGGTGATTTACTTGCCTATGGAAATTGTTATTACAGAACCTAGGGTTAGGGTTTCTTAAACGAGGAAGCCCTGATCTCCAGGCACACTGCATCCGCAAAGGCATCCCAAAGAGAGCGCAAAACTGCCACAACATGGCTTTCTCCACCCCTTGTTCCTTGGGACCTTCCCTAACCCTAGGCTGATTTACCTGCCTAGGGTTAGGGTTAGGGTTGAGCCTAGGGTTAGGGTTTCTCAAACCAGGAAGCCCTGAGCTCCAGGCACACTGCAGCTGCAAAAGGCATCCCAAAGAGAGCGCAAAACTGCCACAACATGGCTGTCTCCACTGTTTTACCTTGGGACGTTACTTAACCCTAGGTGATTTACTTGCCTAAGGCGAAGGTTATTACAGAGCCTAGGGTTAGGGTTTCTTAAACGAGGAAGCCCTGAGCTCCAGGCACACTGCAGCTGCAAAAGGCATCCCAAAGAGAGCGCAAAACTGCCACAACATGGCTGTCTCCACCCCTTTTTCCTTGGGACCTTCCCTAACCCTAGGCTGATTTACCTGCCTAGGGTTAGGGTTAGGGTTGAGCCTAGGGTTAGGGTTTCTCAAACCAGGAAGCCCTGAGCTCCAGGCACACTGCAGCTGCAAAAGGCATCCCAAAGAGAGCGCAAAACTGCCACAACATGGCTGTCTCCACCCCTTTTTCCTTGGGACCTTCCCTAACCCTAGGCTGATTTACCTGCCTAGGGTTAGGGTTAGGGTTGAGCCTAGGGTTAGGGTTTCTCAAACCAGGAAGCCCTGGCTCCAGGCACACTGCAGCTGCAAAAGGCATCCCAAAGAGAGCGCAAAACTGCCACAACATGGCTGTCTCCACTGTTTTTTCCTTGTGATGTTACTTAACCCTAGGTGATTTATTTGCCTATGGAAAAGGTTATTACAGAGCCTAGAGTTAGGGTTTCTTAAACCAGGAAGCCCTGAGCTCCAGGCACACTGCAGCTGCAAAAGGCATCCCAAAGAGAGCGCAAAACTGCCACAACATGGCTGTCTCCACCCCTTTTTCCTTGGGACCTTCCCTAACCCTAGGCTGATTTACCTGCCTAGGGTTAGGGTTAGGGTTGAGCCTAGGGTTAGGGTTTCTTAAACCAGGAAGCCCTGAGCTCCAGGCAAACTGCAGCTGCAAAAGGCATCCCAAAGAGAGCGCAAAACTGCCACAACATGGCTGTGTCCACTGTTTTTTCCTTGGGATGTTGCTTAACCCTAGGTGATTTACTTGCCTATGGAAATGGTTATTACAGAACGTAGGGTTAGGGTTTCTTAAACCAGGAAGCCCTGAGCTCCAGGCACACTGCAGCTGCAAAAGGCATCCCAAAGAGAGCGCAAAACTGCCACAACATGGCTGTCTCCACCCCTTTTTCCTTGGGACCTTCCCTAACCCTAGGCTGATTTACCTGCCTAGGGTTAGGGTTAGGGTTGAGCCTAGGGTTAGGGTTTCTCAAACCAGGAAGCTCTGAGCTCCAGGCACACTGCAGCTGCAAAAGGCATCGCAAAGAGAGCGCAAAACTGCCACAACATGGCTGTCTCCACCCCTTTTTCCTTGGGACCTTCCGTAACCCTAGGCAGATTTACCTGCCTAGGGTCAGGGTTAGGGTTGAGCCTAGGGTTAGGTTTTCTCAAACCAGGAAGCCCTGAGCTCCAGGCACACTGCAGCTGCAAAAGGCATCCCAAAGAGAGCGCAAAACTGCCACAACATGGCTGTCTCCACTGTTTTACCTTGGGACGTTACTTAACCCTAGGTGATTTACTTGCCTAAGGAGAAGGTTATTACAGAGCCTAGGGTTAGGGTTTCTTAAACGAGGAAGCCCTGAGCTCCAGGCACACTGCAGCTGCAAAAGGCATCCCAAAGAGAGCGCAAAACTGCCACAACATGGCTGTCTCCACCCCTTTTTCCTTGGGACCTTCCGTAACCCTAAGCTGATTTACCTGCCTAGGGTTAGGGTTAGGGTTGAGCCTAGGGTTAGGGTTTCTCAAACCAGGAAGCCCTGAGCTCCAGGCACACTGCAGCTGCAAAAGGCATCCCAAAGAGAGCGCAAAACTGCCACAACATGGCTGTCTCTAGCCCTTTTTCCTTGGGACCTTCCCTAACCCTAGGCTGATTTACCTGCCTAGGGTTAGGGTTAGGGTTGAGCCTACGGTTAGGGTTTCTTAAACCAGGAAGCCCTGAGCTCCAGGCACACTGCAGCTGCAAAAGGCATCCCAAAGAGAGCACAAAACTGCCACAACATGGCTGTCTCCACTGTTTTTTCCTTGTTATGTTACTTAAGCCTAGGTGATTTACTTGCCTATGGAAAAGGTTATTACAGAGCCTAGAGTTAGGGTTTCTCAAACCAGGAAGCCCTGAGCTCCAGGCACACTGCAGCTGCAAAAGGCATCCCAAAGAGAGCGCAAAACTGCCACAACATGGCTGTCTCCACCCCTTTTTCCTTGGGACCTTCCCTAACCCTAGGCTGATTTACCTGCCTAGGGTTTGCGTTAGGGTTGAGCCTAGGGTTAGGGTTTCTCAAACCAGGAAGCCCTGAGCTCCAGGCACACTGCAGCTGCAAAAGGCATCCCAAAGAGAGCGCAAAACTGCCACAACATGGCTGTCTCTAGCCCTTTTTCCTTGGGACCTTCCCTAACCCTTGGCTGATTTACCTGCCTAGGGTTAGGGTTAGGGTTGAGCCTAGGGTTAGGGTTTCTTAAACCAGGAAGCCCTGAGCTCCAGGCACACTGCAGCTGCAAAAGGCATCCCAAAGAGAGCGCAAAACTGCCACAACATGGCTGTCTCCACTGTTTTTTCCTTGGGATGTTACTTAACCCTAGGTGATTTATTTGCCTATGGAAAAGGTTATTACAGAGCCTAGAGTTAGGGTTTCTTAAACCAGGAAGCCCTGAGCTCCAGGCACACTGCAGCTGCAAAAGGCATCCCAAAGAGAGCGCAAAACTGCCACAACATGGCTGTCTCCACCCCTTTTTCCTTGGGACCTTCCCTAAACATAGCCTGATTTACTTGCCTAGGGTTAGGGTTAGGGTTGAGCCTAGGGTTAGGGTTTCTCAAACCAGGAAGCCCTGGCTCCAGGCACACTGCAGCTGCAAAAGGCATCCCAAAGAGAGCGCAAAACTGCCACAACATGGCTGTCTCCACCCCTTTTTCCTTTGGACCTTCCCTAACCCTAGGCTGATTTACCTGCCTAGGGTTAGGGTTAGGGTTGAGCCTAGGGTTAGGGTTTCTCAAACCAGGAAGCCCTGAGCTCCAGGCACACTGCAGCTGCAAAAGGCATCCCAAAGAGAGCGCAAAACTGCCACAAGATGGCTGTCTCCAGCCCTTTTTCCTTGGGACCTTCCCTAACCCTAGGCTGATTTACGTGCCTAGGGTTAGGGTTAGGGTTGAGCCTAGGGTTAGGGTTTCTCAAACCAGGAAGCCCTGGCTCTAGGCACACTGCAGCTGCAAAAGGCATCCCAAAGAGAGCGCAAAACTGCCACAACATGGCTGTCTCCACCCCTTTTTCCTTTGGACCTTCCGTAACCCTAGGCTGATTTACCTGCCTAGGGTTAGGGTTAGGGTTGAGTCTAGAGTTAGGGTTTCTTAAACCAGGAAGCCCTGAGCTCCAGGCACACTGCAGCTGCAAAAGGCATCCCAAAGAGAGCGCAAAACTGCCCCAACATGGCTGTCTCCACTGTTTTTTCCTTGTTATGTTACGTAAGCCTAAGTGATTTACTTGCCTATGGAAAAGGTTATTACAGAGCCTAGAGTTAGGGTTTCTTAAACCAGGAAGCCCTGAGCTCCAGGCACACTGCAGCTGCAAAAGGCATCCCAAAGAGAGCGCAAAACTGCCACAACATGGCTGTCTCCACTGTTGTTTCCTTGTGATGTTACTTAACCCTAGGTGATTTACTTGCCTATGGAAAATTTTATTACAGAACCTAGGGTTAGGGTTTCTTAAACGAGGAAGCCCTGATCTCCAGGCACACTGCATCCGCAAAGGCATCCCAAAGAGAGCGCAAAACTGCCACAACATGGCTTTCTCCACCCCTTCTTCCTTGGGACCTTCCCTAACTATAGGCTCATTTACCTGCCTAGGGTTAGCGTTAGGGTTGAGCCTAGGGTTAGGGTTTCTCAAACCACGAAGCCCTGAGCTCCAGGCACACTGCAGCTGCAAAAGGCATCCCAAAGAGAGTGCAAAATTGCCACAACATGGCTGTCTCCACCCCTTTTTCCTTTGGACCTTCCCTAACCCTAGCCTGATTTACCTGCCAAGGGTTAGGGTTAGGGTTGAGCTTGGGTTAGGGTTTCTTAAACCAGGAAGCTCTGAGCTCCAGGCACACTGCAGCTGCAAAAGGCATCCCAAAGAGAGCGCAAAACTGCCACAAGATGGCTGTCTCCACCCCTTTTTCCTTGGGACCTTCCCTAAACCTAGGCTGATTTACCTGCCTAGGGTTAGGGTTAGGGTTGAGCCTAGGGTTAGGGTTTCTTAAACCAGGAAGCCCTGAGCTCCAGGCACACTGCAGCTGCAAAAGGCATCCCAAAGAGAGCGCAAAACTGCCACAACATGGCTATCTCTAGCCCTTTTTCCTTGGGACCTTCCCTAACCCTAGGCTGATTTACCTGCCTAGGGTTAGGGTTAGGGTTGAGCCTAGGGTTAGGGTTTCTTAAACCAGGAAGCCCTGAGCTCCAGGCAAACTGGAGCTGCAAAAAGCATCCCAAAGAGAGCGCAAAACTGCCACAACATGGCTGTCTCCACTGTTTTTTCCTTGGGATGTTACTTAACCCTAGGTGATTTACTTGCCTATGGAAAAAGTTATTATAGAACGTAGGGTTAGGGTTTCTTAAACGAGGAAGCCCTGAGCTCCAGGCACACTGCAGCTGCAAAGGCATCCCAAAGAGAGCGCAAAACTGCCACAACATGGCTTTCTCCACCCCTTCTTCCTTGGGACCTTCCCTAACCATAGGCGGATTTACCTGCCTAGGGTTAGGGTTAGGGTTGAGCCTAGGGTTAGGGTTTCTCAAACCAGGAAGCCCTGAGCTCCAGGCACACTGCAGCTGCAAAAGACATCCCAAAGAGAGCGCAAAACTGCCACAACATGGCTGTCTCCACCTCTTTTTCCTTGGGACCTTCCCTAACCCTAGGCTGATTTACCTGCCTAGGGTTAGGGTTAGGGTTGAGCCTAGGGTTAGGTTTTCTCAAACCAGGAAGCCCTGGCTCAAGCACACTGCAGCTGCAAAAGGCATCCCAAAGAGAGCGCAAAACTGCCACAACATGGCTGTGTCCACTGTTTTTTCCTTGTTATGTTACTTAAGCCTAAGTGATTTACTTGCCTATGGAAAAGGTTATTACAGAGCCTAGAGTTAGGGTTTCTTAAACCAGGAAGCCCTGAGCTCCAGGCACACTGCAGCTGCAAAAGGCATCCCAAAGAGAGCGCAAAACTGCCACAAGATGGCTGTCTCCAGCCCTTTTTCCTTGGGACCTTCCCTAACCCTAGGCTGATTTACGTGCCTAGGGTTAGGGTTAGGGTTGAGCCTAGGGTTAGGGTTTCTCAAACCAGGAAGCCCTGGCTCCAGGCACACTGCAGCTGCAAAAGGCATCCCAAAGAGAGCGCAAAACTGCCACAACATGGCTGTCTCCACCCCTTTTTCCTTTGGACCTTCCGTAACCCTAGGCTGATTTACCTGCCTAGGGTTAGGGTTAGGGTTGAGCCTAGGGTTAGGGTTTCTTAAACCAGGAAGCCCTGAGCTCCAGGCACACTGCAGCTGCAAAAGGCATCCCAAAGAGAGCGCAAAACTGCCACAACATGGCTGTCTCCACTGTTGTTTCCTTGTGATGTTACTTAACATTAGGTGATTTACTTGCCTATGGAAAATTTTATTACAGAACCTAGGGTTAGGGTTTCTTAAACGAGGAAGCCCTGATCTCCAGGCACACTGCATCCGCAAAGGCATCCCAAAGAGAGCGCAAAACTGCCACAACATGGCTTTCTCCACCCCTTCTTCCTTGGGACCTTCCCTAACTATAGGCTCATTTACCTGCCTAGGGTTAGGGTTAGGGTTGAGCCTAGGGTTAGGGTTTCTCAAACCACGAAGCCCTGGCTCCAGGCACACTGCAGCTGCAAAAGGCATCCCAAAGAGAGTGCAAAATTGCCACAACATGGCTGTCTCCACCCCTTTTTCCTTTGGACCTTCCCTAACCCTAGGCTGATTTACCTGCCAAGGGTTAGGGTTAGGGTTGAGCCTAGGGTTAGGGTTTCTTAAACCAGGAAGCTCTGAGCTCCAGGCACACTGCAGCTGCAAAAGGCATCCCAAAGAGAGCGCAAAACTGCCACAACATGGCTGTCTCCACCCCTTTTTCCTTGGGACCTTCCCTAAACCTAGGCTGATTTACCTGCCTAGGGTTAGGGTTAGGGTTGAGCCTAGGGTTAGGGTTTCTTAAACCAGGAAGCCCTGAGCTCCAGGCACACTGCAGCTGCAAAAGGCATCCCAAAGAGAGCGCAAAACTGCCACAACATGGCTATCTCTAGCCCTTTTTCCTTGGGACCTTCCCTAACCCTAGGCTGATTTACCTGCCTAGGGTTAGGGTTAGGGTTGAGCCTAGGGTTAGGGTTTCTTAAACCAGGAAGCCCTGAGCTCCAGGCAAACTGGAGCTGCAAAAAGCATCCCAAAGAGAGCGCAAAACTGCCACAACATGGGGGTCTCCACTGTTTTTTCCTTGGGATGTTACTTAAGCCTAGGTGATTTACTTGCCTATGGAAAAAGTTATTACAGAACGTAGGGTTAGGGTTTCTTAAACGAGGAAGCCCTGAGCTCCAGGCACACTGCAGCTGCAAAAGGCATCCCAAAGAGAGCGCAAAACTGCCACAACATGGCTGTCTCCACCCCTTTTTCCTTGGGACCTTCCCTAACCCTAGGCTGATTTACCTGCCTAGGGTTAGGGTTAGGGTTGAGCCTAGGGTTAGGGTTTCTCAAACCAGGAAGCCCTGAGCTCCAGGCACACTGCAGCTGCAAAAGGCATCCCAAAGAGAGCGCAAAACTGCCACAACATGGCTGTCTCCACCCCTTTTTCCTTTGGACCTTCCGTAACCCTAGGCTGATTTACCTGCCTAGGGTTAGGGTTAGGGTTGAGCCAAGGGTTAGGGTTTCTTAAACCAGGAAGCCCTGAGCTCCAGGCACACTGCAGCTGCAAAAGGCATCCCAAAGAGAGCGCAAAACTGCCACAACATGGCTGTCTCCACTGTTTTTTTCCTTGGGATGTTACTTAACCCTAGGTGATTTATTTGCCTATGGAAAAGGTTATTACAGAGCCTAGAGTTAGGGTTTCTTAAACCAGGAAGCCCTGAGCTCCAGGCACACTGCAGCTGCAAAAGGCATCCCAAAGAGAGCGCAAAACTGCCACAACATGGCTGTCTCCACCCCTTTTTCCTTGGGACCTTCCCTAAACATAGCCTGATTTACTTGCCTAGGGTTAGGGTTAGGGTTGAGCCTAGGGTTAGGGTTTCTCAAACCAGGAAGCCCTGGCTCCAGGCACACTGCAGCTGCAAAAGGCATCCCAAAGAGAGCGCAAAACTGCCACAACATGGCTGTCTCCACCCCTTTTTCCTTTGGACCTTCCCTAACCCTAGGCTGATTTACCTGCCTAGGGTTAGGGTTAGGGTTGAGCCTAGGGTTAGGGTTTCTCAAACCAGGAAGCCCTGAGCTCCAGGCACACTGCAGCTGCAAAAGGCATCCCAAAGAGAGCGCAAAACTGCCACAAGATGGCTGTCTCCAGCCCTTTTTCCTTGGGACCTTCCCTAACCCTAGGCTGATTTACGTGCCTAGGGTTAGGGTTAGGGTTGAGCCTAGGGTTAGGGTTTCTCAAACCAGGAAGCCCTGGCTCTAGGCACACTGCAGCTGCAAAAGGCATCCCAAAGAGAGCGCAAAACTGCCACAACATGGCTGTCTCCACCCCTTTTTCCTTTGGACCTTCCGTAACCCTAGGCTGATTTACCTGCCTAGGGTTAGGGTTAGGGTTGAGTCTAGAGTTAGGGTTTCTTAAACCAGGAAGCCCTGAGCTCCAGGCACACTGCAGCTGCAAAAGGCATCCCAAAGAGAGCGCAAAACTGCCCCAACATGGCTGTCTCCACTGTTTTTTCCTTGTTATGTTACGTAAGCCTAAGTGATTTACTTGCCTATGGAAAAGGTTATTACAGAGCCTAGAGTTAGGGTTTCTTAAACCAGGAAGCCCTGAGCTCCAGGCACACTGCAGCTGCAAAAGGCATCCCAAAGAGAGCGCAAAACTGCCACAACATGGCTGTCTCCACTGTTGTTTCCTTGTGATGTTACTTAACCCTAGGTGATTTACTTGCCTATGGAAAATTTTATTACAGAACCTAGGGTTAGGGTTTCTTAAACGAGGAAGCCCTGATCTCCAGGCACACTGCATCCGCAAAGGCATCCCAAAGAGAGCGCAAAACTGCCACAACATGGCTTTCTCCACCCCTTCTTCCTTGGGACCTTCCCTAACTATAGGCTCATTTACCTGCCTAGGGTTAGGGTTAGGGTTGAGCCTAGGGTTAGGGTTTCTCAAACCACGAAGCCCTGAGCTCCAGGCACACTGCAGCTGCAAAAGGCATCCCAAAGAGAGTGCAAAATTGCCACAACATGGCTGTCTCCACCCCTTTTTCCTTTGGACCTTCCCTAACCCTAGGCTGATTTACCTGCCAAGGGTTAGGGTTAGGGTTGAGCTTGGGTTAGGGTTTCTTAAACCAGGAAGCTCTGAGCTCCAGGCACACTGCAGCTGCAAAAGGCATCCCAAAGAGAGCGCAAAACTGCCACAACATGGCTGTCTCCACCCCTTTTTCCTTGGGACCTTCCCTAAACCTAGGCTGATTTACCTGCCTAGGGTTAGGGTTAGGGTTGAGCCTAGGGTTAGGGTTTCTTAAACCAGGAAGCCCTGAGCTCCAGGCACACTGCAGCTGCAAAAGGCATCCCAAAGAGAGCGCAAAACTGCCACAACATGGCTATCTCTAGCCCTTTTTCCTTGGGACCTTCCCTAACCCTAGGCTGATTTACCTGCCTAGGGTTAGGGTTAGGGTTGAGCCTAGGGTTAGGGTTTCTTAAACCAGGAAGCCCTGAGCTCCAGGCAAACTGGAGCTGCAAAAAGCATCCCAAAGAGAGCGCAAAACTGCCACAACATGGCTGTCTCCACTGTTTTTTCCTTGGGATGTTACTTAACCCTAGGTGATTTACTTGCCTATGGAAAAAGTTATTATAGAACGTAGGGTTAGGGTTTCTTAAACGAGGAAGCCCTGAGCTCCAGGCACACTGCAGCTGCAAAGGCATCCCAAAGAGAGCGCAAAACTGCCACAACATGGCTTTCTCCACCCCTTCTTCCTTGGGACCTTCCCTAACCATAGGCGGATTTACCTGCCTAGGGTTAGGGTTAGGGTTGAGCCTAGGGTTAGGGTTTCTCAAACCAGGAAGCCCTGAGCTCCAGGCACACTGCAGCTGCAAAAGACATCCCAAAGAGAGCGCAAAACTGCCACAACATGGCTGTCTCCACCTCTTTTTCCTTGGGACCTTCCCTAACCCTAGGCTGATTTACCTGCCTAGGGTTAGGGTTAGGGTTGAGCCTAGGGTTAGGTTTTCTCAAACCAGGAAGCCCTGGCTCAAGCACACTGCAGCTGCAAAAGGCATCCCAAAGAGAGCGCAAAACTGCCACAACATGGCTGTCTCCACTGTTTTTTCCTTGTTATGTTACTTAAGCCTAAGTGATTTACTTGCCTATGGAAAAGGTTATTACAGAGCCTAGAGTTAGGGTTTCTTAAACCAGGAAGCCCTGAGCTCCAGGCACACTGCAGCTGCAAAAGGCATCCCAAAGAGAGCGCAAAACTGCCACAAGATGGCTGTCTCCAGCCCTTTTTCCTTGGGACCTTCCCTAACCCTAGGCTGATTTACGTGCCTAGGGTTAGGGTTAGGGTTGAGCCTAGGGTTAGGGTTTCTCAAACCAGGAAGCCCTGGCTCCAGGCACACTGCAGCTCCAAAAGGCATCCCAAAGAGAGCGCAAAACTGCCACAACATGGCTGTCTCCACCCCTTTTTCCTTTGGACCTTCCGTAACCCTAGGCTGATTTACCTGCCTAGGGTTAGGGTTAGGGTTGAGCCTAGGGTTAGGGTTTCTTAAACCAGGAAGCCCTGAGCTCCAGGCACACTGCAGCTGCAAAAGGCATCCCAAAGAGAGCGCAAAACTGCCACAACATGGCTGTCTCCACTGTTGTTTCCTTGTGATGTTACTTAACATTAGGTGATTTACTTGCCTATGGAAAATTTTATTACAGAACCTAGGGTTAGGGTTTCTTAAACGAGGAAGCCCTGATCTCCAGGCACACTGCATCCGCAAAGGCATCCCAAAGAGAGCGCAAAACTGCCACAACATGGCTTTCTCCACCCCTTCTTCCTTGGGACCTTCCCTAACTATAGGCTCATTTACCTGCCTAGGGTTAGGGTTAGGGTTGAGCCTAGGGTTAGGGTTTCTCAAACCACGAAGCCCTGGCTCCAGGCACACTGCAGCTGCAAAAGGCATCCCAAAGAGAGTGCAAAATTGCCACAACATGGCTGTCTCCACCCCTTTTTCCTTTGGACCTTCCCTAACCCTAGGCTGATTTACCTGCCAAGGGTTAGGGTTAGGGTTGAGCCTAGGGTTAGGGTTTCTTAAACCAGGAAGCTCTGAGCTCCAGGCACACTGCAGCTGCAAAAGGCATCCCAAAGAGAGCGCAAAACTGCCACAACATGGCTGTCTCCACCCCTTTTTCCTTGGGACCTTCCCTAAACCTAGGCTGATTTACCTGCCTAGGGTTAGGGTTAGGGTTGAGCCTAGGGTTAGGGTTTCTTAAACCAGGAAGCCCTGAGCTCCAGGCACACTGCAGCTGCAAAAGGCATCCCAAAGAGAGCGCAAAACTGCCACAACATGGCTGTCTCCACCCCTTTTTCCTTGGGACCTTCCCTAAACATAGCCTGATTTACTTGCCTAGGGTTAGGGTTAGGGTTGAGCCTAGGGTTAGGGTTTCTCAAACCAGGAAGCCCTGGCTCCAGGCACACTGCAGCTGCAAAAGGCATCCCAAAGAGAGCGCAAAACTGCCACAACATGGCTGTCTCCACCCCTTTTTCCTTTGGACCTTCCCTAACCCTAGGCTGATTTACCTGCCTAGGGTTAGGGTTAGGGTTGAGCCTAGGGTTAGGGTTTCTCAAACCAGGAAGCCCTGAGCTCCAGGCACACTGCAGCTGCAAAAGGCATCCCAAAGAGAGCGCAAAACTGCCACAAGATGGCTGTCTCCAGCCCTTTTTCCTTGGGACCTTCCCTAACCCTAGGCTGATTTACGTGCCTAGGGTTAGGGTTAGGGTTGAGCCTAGGGTTAGGGTTTCTCAAACCAGGAAGCCCTGGCTCTAGGCACACTGCAGCTGCAAAAGGCATCCCAAAGAGAGCGCAAAACTGCCACAACATGGCTGTCTCCACCCCTTTTTCCTTTGGACCTTCCGTAACCCTAGGCTGATTTACCTGCCTAGGGTTAGGGTTAGGGTTGAGTCTAGAGTTAGGGTTTCTTAAACCAGGAAGCCCTGAGCTCCAGGCACACTGCAGCTGCAAAAGGCATCCCAAAGAGAGCGCAAAACTGCCCCAACATGGCTGTCTCCACTGTTTTTTCCTTGTTATGTTACGTAAGCCTAAGTGATTTACTTGCCTATGGAAAAGGTTATTACAGAGCCTAGAGTTAGGGTTTCTTAAACCAGGAAGCCCTGAGCTCCAGGCACACTGCAGCTGCAAAAGGCATCCCAAAGAGAGCGCAAAACTGCCACAACATGGCTGTCTCCACTGTTGTTTCCTTGTGATGTTACTTAACCCTAGGTGATTTACTTGCCTATGGAAAATTTTATTACAGAACCTAGGGTTAGGGTTTCTTAAACGAGGAAGCCCTGATCTCCAGGCACACTGCATCCGCAAAGGCATCCCAAAGAGAGCGCAAAACTGCCACAACATGGCTTTCTCCACCCCTTCTTCCTTGGGACCTTCCCTAACTATAGGCTCATTTACCTGCCTAGGGTTAGGGTTAGGGTTGAGCCTAGGGTTAGGGTTTCTCAAACCACGAAGCCCTGAGCTCCAGGCACACTGCAGCTGCAAAAGGCATCCCAAAGAGAGTGCAAAATTGCCACAACATGGCTGTCTCCACCCCTTTTTCCTTTGGACCTTCCCTAACCCTAGGCTGATTTACCTGCCAAGGGTTAGGGTTAGGGTTGAGCTTGGGTTAGGGTTTCTTAAACCAGGAAGCTCTGAGCTCCAGGCACACTGCAGCTGCAAAAGGCATCCCAAAGAGAGCGCAAAACTGCCACAACATGGCTGTCTCCACCCCTTTTTCCTTGGGACCTTCCCTAAACCTAGGCTGATTTACCTGCCTAGGGTTAGGGTTAGGGTTGAGCCTAGGGTTAGGGTTTCTTAAACCAGGAAGCCCTGAGCTCCAGGCACACTGCAGCTGCAAAAGGCATCCCAAAGAGAGCGCAAAACTGCCACAACATGGCTATCTCTAGCCCTTTTTCCTTGGGACCTTCCCTAACCCTAGGCTGATTTACCTGCCTAGGGTTAGGGTTAGGGTTGAGCCTAGGGTTAGGGTTTCTTAAACCAGGAAGCCCTGAGCTCCAGGCAAACTGGAGCTGCAAAAAGCATCCCAAAGAGAGCGCAAAACTGCCACAACATGGCTGTCTCCACTGTTTTTTCCTTGGGATGTTACTTAAGCCTAGGTGATTTACTTGCCTATGGAAAAAGTTATTATAGAACGTAGGGTTAGGGTTTCTTAAACGAGGAAGCCCTGAGCTCCAGGCACACTGCAGCTGCAAAGGCATCCCAAAGAGAGCGCAAAACTGCCACAACATGGCTTTCTCCACCCCTTCTTCCTTGGGACCTTCCCTAACCATAGGCGGATTTACCTGCCTAGGGTTAGGGTTAGGGTTGAGCCTAGGGTTAGGGTTTCTCAAACCAGGAAGCCCTGAGCTCCAGGCACACTGCAGCTGCAAAAGACATCCCAAAGAGAGCGCAAAACTGCCACAACATGGCTGTCTCCACCTCTTTTTCCTTGGGACCTTCCCTAACCCTAGGCTGATTTACCTGCCTAGGGTTAGGGTTAGGGTTGAGCCTAGGGTTAGGTTTTCTCAAACCAGGAAGCCCTGGCTCAAGCACACTGCAGCTGCAAAAGGCATCCCAAAGAGAGCGCAAAACTGCCACAACATGGCTGTCTCCACTGTTTTTTCCTTGTTATGTTACTTAAGCCTAAGTGATTTACTTGCCTATGGAAAAGGTTATTACAGAGCCTAGAGTTAGGGTTTCTTAAACCAGGAAGCCCTGAGCTCCAGGCACACTGCAGCTGCAAAAGGCATCCCAAAGAGAGCGCAAAACTGCCACAAGATGGCTGTCTCCAGCCCTTTTTCCTTGGGACCTTCCCTAACCCTAGGCTGATTTACGTGCCTAGGGTTAGGGTTAGGGTTGAGCCTAGGGTTAGGGTTTCTCAAACCAGGAAGCCCTGGCTCCAGGCACACTGCAGCTGCAAAAGGCATCCCAAAGAGAGCGCAAAACTGCCACAACATGGCTGTCTCCACCCCTTTTTCCTTTGGACCTTCCGTAACCCTAGGCTGATTTACCTGCCTAGGGTTAGGGTTAGGGTTGAGCCTAGGGTTAGGGTTTCTTAAACCAGGAAGCCCTGAGCTCCAGGCACACTGCAGCTGCAAAAGGCATCCCAAAGAGAGCGCAAAACTGCCACAACATGGCTGTCTCCACTGTTGTTTCCTTGTGATGTTACTTAACATTAGGTGATTTACTTGCCTATGGAAAATTTTATTACAGAACCTAGGGTTAGGGTTTCTTAAACGAGGAAGCCCTGATCTCCAGGCACACTGCATCCGCAAAGGCATCCCAAAGAGAGCGCAAAACTGCCACAACATGGCTTTCTCCACCCCTTCTTCCTTGGGACCTTCCCTAACTATAGGCTCATTTACCTGCCTAGGGTTAGGGTTAGGGTTGAGCCTAGGGTTAGGGTTTCTCAAACCACGAAGCCCTGGCTCCAGGCACACTGCAGCTGCAAAAGGCATCCCAAAGAGAGTGCAAAATTGCCACAACATGGCTGTCTCCACCCCTTTTTCCTTTGGACCTTCCCTAACCCTAGGCTGATTTACCTGCCAAGGGTTAGGGTTAGGGTTGAGCCTAGGGTTAGGGTTTCTTAAACCAGGAAGCTCTGAGCTCCAGGCACACTGCAGCTGCAAAAGGCATCCCAAAGAGAGCGCAAAACTGCCACAACATGGCTGTCTCCACCCCTTTTTCCTTGGGACCTTCCCTAAACCTAGGCTGATTTACCTGCCTAGGGTTAGGGTTAGGGTTGAGCCTAGGGTTAGGGTTTCTTAAACCAGGAAGCCCTGAGCTCCAGGCACACTGCAGCTGCAAAAGGCATCCCAAAGAGAGCGCAAAACTGCCACAACATGGCTATCTCTAGCCCTTTTTCCTTGGGACCTTCCCTAACCCTAGGCTGATTTACCTGCCTAGGGTTAGGGTTAGGGTTGAGCCTAGGGATAGGGTTTCTTAAACCAGGAAGCCCTGAGCTCCAGGC
This sequence comes from Calcarius lapponicus, assembly GCA_039654755.1. Taxonomy (NCBI): domain Eukaryota; kingdom Metazoa; phylum Chordata; class Aves; order Passeriformes; family Fringillidae; genus Calcarius; species Calcarius lapponicus. The sequence goes on along the minus strand of JBBFKN010000080.1, from coordinate 76,357 downwards.
AAACTGGAGCTGCAAAAAGCATCCCAAAGAGAGCGCAAAACTGCCACAACATGGCTGTCTCCACTGTTTTTTCCTTGGGATGTTACTTAAGCCTAGGTGATTTACTTGCCTATGGAAAAAGTTATTACAGAACGTAGGGTTAGGGTTTCTTAAACGAGGAAGCCCTGAGCTCCAGGCACACTGCAGCTGCAAAAGGCATCCCAAAGAGAGCGCAAAACTGCCACAACATGGCTGTCTCCACCCCTTTTTCCTTGGGACCTTCCCTAACCCTAGGCTGATTTACCTGCCTAGGGTTAGGGTTAGGGTTGAGCCTAGGGTTAGGGTTTCTCAAACCAGGAAGCCCTGAGCTCCAGGCACACTGCAGCTGCAAAAGGCATCCCAAAGAGAGCGCAAAACTGCCACAACATGGCTGTCTCCACCCCTTTTTCCTTTGGACCTTCCGTAACCCTAGGCTGATTTACCTGCCTAGGGTTAGGGTTAGGGTTGAGCCAAGGGTTAGGGTTTCTTAAACCAGGAAGCCCTGAGCTCCAGGCACACTGCAGCTGCAAAAGGCATCCCAAAGAGAGCGCAAAACTGCCACAACATGGCTGTCTCCACTGTTTTTTCCTTGTGATGTTACTTAACCCTAGGTGATTTATTTGCCTATGGAAAAGGTTATTACAGAGCCTAGAGTTAGGGTTTCTTAAACCAGGAAGCCCTGAGCTCCAGGCACACTGCAGCTGCAAAAGGCATCCCAAAGAGAGCGCAAAACTGCCACAACATGGCTGTCTCCACCCCTTTTTCCTTGGGACCTTCCCTAAACATAGCCTGATTTACCTGCCTAGGGTTAGGGTTAGGGTTGAGCCTAGGGTTAGGGTTTCTCAAACCAGGAAGCCCTGGCTCCAGGCACACTGCAGCTGCAAAAGGCATCCCAAAGAGAGCGCAAAACTGCCACAACATGGCTGTCTCCACCCCTTTTTCCTTGGGACCTTCCCTAACCCTAGGCTGATTTACCTGCCTAGGGTTAGGGTTAGGGTTGAGCCTAGGGTTAGGGTTTCTCAAACCAGGAAGCCCTGAGCTCCAGGCACACTGCAGCTGCAAAAGGCATCCCAAAGAGAGCGCAAAACTGCCACAAGATGGCTGTCTCCAGCCCTTTTTCCTTGGGACCTTCCCTAACCCTAGGCTGATTTACGTGCCTAGGGTTAGGGTTAGGGTTGAGCCTAGGGTTAGGGTTTCTCAAACCAGGAAGCCCTGGCTCTAGGCACACTGCAGCTGCAAAAGGCATCCCAAAGAGAGCGCAAAACTGCCCCAACATGGCTGTCTCCACAGTTTTTTCCTTGTTATGTTACTTAAGACTAAGTGATTTACTTTCCTATGGAAAAGGTTATTACAGAGCCTAGAGTTAGGGTTTCTTAAACCAGGAAGCCCTGAGCTCCAGGCACACTGCAGCTGCAAAAGGCATCCCAAAGAGAGCGCAAAACTGCCGCAACATTGCTGTCTCCACTGTTTTTTCCTTGTTATGTCACTTAAGCCTAAGTGATTTACTTGCCTATGGAAAAGGTTATTACAGAGCCTAGAGTTAGGGTTTCTTAAACCAGGAAGCCCTGAGCTCCAGGCACACTGCAGCTGCAAAAGGCATCCCAAAGAGAGCGCAAAACTGCCACAAGATGGCTGTCTCCAGCCCTTTTTCCTTGGGACCTTCCCTAACCCTAGGCTGATTTACCTGCCTAGGGTTAGGGTTAGGGTTGAGCCTAGGGTTAGGGTTTCTCAAACCAGGAAGCCCTGGCTCCAGGCACACTGCAGCTGCAAAAGGCATCCCAAAGAGAGCGCAAATCTGCCACAACATGGCTGTCTCCACCCCTTTTTCCTTTGGACCTTCCGTAACCCTAGGCTGATTTACCTGCCTAGGGTTAGGGTTAGGGTTGAGCCTAGGGTTAGGGTTTCTTAAACCAGGAAGCCCTGAGCTCCAGGCACACTGCAGCTGCAAAAGGCATCCCAAAGAGAGCGCAAAACTGCCACAACATGGCTGTCTCCACTGTTGTTTCCTTGTGATGTTACTTAACCCTAGGTGATTTACTTGCCTATGGAAAATTTTATTACAGAACCTAGGGTTAGGGTTTCTTAAACGAGGAAGCCCTGATCTCCAGGCACACTGCATCCGCAAAGGCATCCCAAAGAGAGCGCAAAACTGCCACAACATGGCTTTCTCCACCCCTTCTTCCTTGGGACCTTCCCTAACTATAGGCTCATTTACCTGCCTAGGGTTAGGGTTAGGGTTGAGCCTAGGGTTAGGGTTTCTCAAACCACGAAGCCCTGGCTCCAGGCACACTGCAGCTGCAAAAGGCATCCCAAAGAGAGTGCAAAATTGCCACAACATGGCTGTCTCCACCCCTTTTTCCTTTGGACCTTCCCTAACCCTAGGCTGATTTACCTGCCAAGGGTTAGGGTTAGGGTTGAGCCTAGGGTTAGGGTTTCTTAAACCAGGAAGCTCTGAGCTCCAGGCACACTGCAGCTGCAAAAGGCATCCCAAAGAGAGCGCAAAACTGCCACAACATGGCTGTCTCCACCCCTTTTTCCTTGGGACCTTCCCTAAACCTAGGCTGATTTACCTGCCTAGGGTTAGGGTTAGGGTTGAGCCTAGGGTTAGGGTTTCTTAAACCAGGAAGCCCTGAGCTCCAGGCAAACTGGAGCTGCAAAAAGCATCCCAAAGAGAGCGCAAAACTGCCACAACATGGCTGTCTCCACTGTTTTTTCCTTGGGATGTTACTTAACCCTAGGTGATTTACTTGCCTATGGAAAAAGTTATTACAGAACGTAGGGTTAGGGTTTCTTAAACGAGGAAGCCCTGAGCTCCAGGCACACTGCAGCTGCAAAGGCATCCCAAAGAGAGCGCAAAACTGCCACAACATGGCTTTCTCCACCCCTTCTTCCTTGGGACCTTCCCTAACCATAGGCGGATTTACCTGCCTAGGGTTAGGGTTAGGGTTGAGCCTAGGGTTAGGGTTTCTCAAACCAGGAAGCCCTGAGCTCCAGGCACACTGCAGCTGCAAAAGGCATCCCAAAGAGAGCGCAAAACTGCCACAACATGGCTGTCTCCACCTCTTTTTCCTTGGGACCTTCCCTAACCCTAGGCTGATTTACCTGCCTAGGGTTAGGGTTAGGGTTGAGCCTAGGGTTAGGGTTTCTCAAACCAGGAAGCCCTGGCTCAAGCACACTGCAGCTGCAAAAGGCATCCCAAAGAGAGCGCAAAACTGCCACAACATGGCTGTCTCCACTGTTTTTTCCTTGTTATGTTACTTAAGCCTAAGTGATTTACTTGCCTATGGAAAAGGTTATTACAGAGCCTAGAGTTAGGGTTTCTTAAACCAGGAAGCCCTGAGCTCCAGGCACACTGCAGCTGCAAAAGGCATCCCAAAGAGAGCGCAAAACTGCCACAACATGGCTGTCTCCACCCCTTTTTCCTTGGGACCTTCCCTAAACATAGCCTGATTTACCTGCCTAGGGTTAGGGTTAGGGTTGAGCCTAGGGTTAGGGTTTCTCAAACCAGGAAGCCCTGGCTCCAGGCACACTGCAGCTGCAAAAGGCATCCCAAAGAGAGCGCAAAACTGCCACAACATGGCTGTCTCCACCCCTTTTTCGTTTGGACCTTCCCTAACCCTAGGCTGATTTACGTGCCTAGGGTTAGGGTTAGGGTTGAGCCTAGGGTTAGGGTTTCTCAAACCAGGAAGCCCTGAGCTCCAGGCACACTGCAGCTGCAAAAGGCATCCCAAAGAGAGCGCAAATCTGCCACAACATGGCTGTCTCCACCCCTTTTTCCTTTGGACCTTCCGTAACCCTAGGCTGATTTACCTGCCTAGGGTTAGGGTTAGGGTTGAGCCTAGGGTTAGGGTTTCTTAAACCAGGAAGCCCTGAGCTCCAGGCACACTGCAGCTGCAAAAGGCATCCCAAAGAGAGCGCAAAACTGCCACAACATGGCTGTCTCCACTGTTGTTTCCTTGTGATGTTACTTAACCCTAGGTGATTTACTTGCCTATGGAAAATTTTATTACAGAACCTAGGGTTAGGGTTTCTTAAACGAGGAAGCCCTGATCTCCAGGCACACTGCATCCGCAAAGGCATCCCAAAGAGAGCGCAAAACTGCCACAACATGGCTTTCTCCACCCCTTCTTCCTTGGGACCTTCCCTAACTATAGGCTCATTTACCTGCCTAGGGTTAGGGTTAGGGTTGAGCCTAGGGTTAGGGTTTCTCAAACCACGAAGCCCTGGCTCCAGGCACACTGCAGCTGCAAAAGGCATCCCAAAGAGAGTGCAAAATTGCCACAACATGGCTGTCTCCACCCCTTTTTCCTTTGGACCTTCCCTAACCCTAGGCTGATTTACCTGCCTAGGGTTAGGGTTAGGGTTGAGCCTAGGGTTAGGGTTTCTTAAACCAGGAAGCTCTGAGCTCCAGGCACACTGCAGCTGCAAAAGGCATCCCAAAGAGAGCGCAAAACTGCCACAACATGGCTGTCTCCACCCCTTTTTCCTTGGGACCTTCCCTAAACCTAGGCTGATTTACCTGCCTAGGGTTAGGGTTAGGGTTGAGCCTAGGGATAGGGTTTCTTAAACCAGGAAGCCCTGAGCTCCAGGCACACTGCAGCTGCAAAAGGCATCCCAAAGAGAGCGCAAAACTGCCACAACATGGCTATCTCTAGCCCTTTTTCCTTGGGACCTTCCCTAACCCTAGGCTGATTTACCTGCCTAGGGTTAGGGTTAGGGTTGAGCCTAGAGTTAGGGTTTCTTAAACCAGGAAGCCCTGAGCTCCAGGCACACTGCAGCTGCAAAAGGCATCCCAAAGAGAGCGCAAAACTGCCACAACATGGCTGTCTCCACCCCTTTTTCCTTGGGACCTTCCCTAACCCTAGCCTGATTTACCTGCCTAGGGTTAGGGTTAGGGTTGAGCCTAGGGTTAGGGTTTCTCAAACCAGGAAGCCCTGAGCTCCAGGCACACTGCAGCTGCAAAAGGCATCCCAAAGAGAGCGCAAAACTGCCACAACATGGCTGTCTCCACCCCTTTTTCCTTTGGACCTTCCGTAACCCTAGGCTGATTTACCTGCCTAGGGTTAGGGTTAGGGTTGAGCCAAGGGTTAGGGTTTCTTAAACCAGGAAGCCCTGAGCTCCAGGCACACTGCAGCTGCAAAAGGCATCCCAAAGAGAGCGCAAAACTGCCACAACATGGCTGTCTCCACTGTTTTTTCCTTGTGATGTTACTTAACCCTAGGTGATTTATTTGCCTATGGAAAAGGTTATTACAGAGCCTAGAGTTAGGGTTTCTTAAACCAGGAAGCCCTGAGCTCCAGGCACACTGCAGCTGCAAAAGGCATCCCAAAGAGAGCGCAAAACTGCCACAACATGGCTGTCTCCACCCCTTTTTCCTTGGGACCTTCCCTAAACATAGCCTGATTTACCTGCCTAGGGTTAGGGTTAGGGTTGAGCCTAGGGTTAGGGTTTCTCAAACCAGGAAGCCCTGGCTCCAGGCACACTGCAGCTGCAAAAGGCATCCCAAAGAGAGCGCAAAACTGCCACAACATGGCTGTCTCCACCCCTTTTTCCTTTGGACCTTCCCTAACCCTAGGCTGATTTCCCTGCCTAGGGTTAGGGTTAGGGTTGAGCCTAGGGTTAGGGTTTCTCAAACCAGGAAGCCCTGAGCTCCAGGCACACTGCAGCTGCAAAAGGCATCCCAAAGAGAGCGCAAAACTGCCACAAGATGGCTGTCTCCACCCCTTTTTCCTTTGGACCTTCCGTAACCCTAGGCTGATTTACCTGCCTAGGGTTAGGGTTAGGGTTGAGCATAGAGTTAGGGTTTCTTAAACCAGGAAGCCCTGAGCTCCAGGCACACTGCAGCTGCAAAAGGCATCCCAAAGAGAGCGCAAAACTGCCCCAACATGGCTGTCTCCACTGTTTTTTCCTTGTTATGTTACTTAAGCCTAAGTGATTTACTTGCCTATGGAAAAGGTTATTACAGAGCCTAGAGTTAGGGTTTCTTAAACCAGGAAGCCCTGAGCTCCAGGCACACTGCAGCTGCAAAAGGCATCCCAAAGAGAGCGCAAAACTGCCACAACATGGCTGTCTCCACTGTTGTTTCCTTGTGATGTTACTTAACCCTAGGTGATTTACTTGCCTATGGAAAATTTTATTACAGAACCTAGGGTTAGGGTTTCTTAAACGAGGAAGCCCTGATCTCCAGGCACACTGCATCCGCAAAGGCATCCCAAAGAGAGCGCAAAACTGCCACAAGATGGCTTTCTCCACCCCTTCTTCCTTGGGACCTTCCCTAACTATAGGCTCATTTACCTGCCTAGGGTTAGGGTTAGGGTTGAGCCTAGGGTTAGGGTTTCTCAAACCACGAAGCCCTGGCTCCAGGCACACTGCAGCTGCAAAAGGCATCCCAAAGAGAGTGCAAAATTGCCACAACATGGCTGTCTCCACCCCTTTTTCCTTTGGACCTTCCCTAACCATAGGCTGATTTACCTGCCAAGGGTTAGGGTTAGGGTTGAGCCTAGGGTTAGGGTTTCTTAAACCAGGAAGCCCTGATCTCCAGGCAAACTGGAGCTGCAAAAAGCATCCCAAAGAGAGCGCAAAACTGCCACAACATGGCTGTCTCCACTGTTTTTTCCTTGGGATGTTACTTAACCCTAGGTGATTTACTTGCCTATGGAAAAAGTTATTACAGAACGTAGGGTTAGGGTTTCTTAAACGAGGAAGCCCTGAGCTCCAGGCACACTGCAGCTGCAAAAGGCATCCCAAAGAGAGCGCAAAACTGCCACAACATGGCTGTCTCCACCCCTTTTTCCTTGGGACCTTCCCTAACCCTAGGCTGATTTACCTGCCTAGGGTTAGGGTTAGGGTTGAGCCTAGGGTTAGGGTTTCTCAAACCAGGAAGCCCTGAGCTCCAGGCACACTGCAGCTGCAAAAGGCATCCCAAAGAGAGCGCAAAACTGCCACAACATGGCTGTCTCCACCCCTTTTTCCTTTGGACCTTCCGTAACCCTAGGCTGATTTACCTGCCTAGGGTTAGGGTTAGGGTTGAGCCAAGGGTTAGGGTTTCTTAAACCAGGAAGCCCTGAGCTCCAGGCACACTGCAGCTGCAAAAGGCATCCCAAAGAGAGCGCAAAACTGCCACAACATGGCTGTCTCCACTGTTTTTTCCTTGTGATGTTACTTAACCCTAGGTGATTTATTTGCCTATGGAAAAGGTTATTACAGAGCCTAGAGTTAGGGTTTCTTAAACCAGGAAGCCCTGAGCTCCAGGCACACTGCAGCTGCAAAAGGCATCCCAAAGAGAGCGCAAAACTGCCACAACATGGCTGTCTCCACCCCTTTTTCCTTGGGACCTTCCCTAAACATAGCCTGATTTACCTGCCTAGGGTTAGGGTTAGGGTTGAGCCTAGGGTTAGGGTTTCTCAAACCAGGAAGCCCTGGCTCCAGGCACACTGCAGCTGCAAAAGGCATCCCAAAGAGAGCGCAAAACTGCCACAACATGGCTGTCTCCACCCCTTTTTCCTTGGGACCTTCCCTAACCCTAGGCTGATTTACCTGCCTAGGGTTAGGGTTAGGGTTGAGCCTAGGGTTAGGGTTTCTCAAACCAGGAAGCCCTGAGCTCCAGGCACACTGCAGCTGCAAAAGGCATCCCAAAGAGAGCGCAAAACTGCCACAAGATGGCTGTCTCCAGCCCTTTTTCCTTGGGACCTTCCCTAACCCTAGGCTGATTTACGTGCCTAGGGTTAGGGTTAGGGTTGAGCCTAGGGTTAGGGTTTCTCAAACCAGGAAGCCCTGGCTCTAGGCACACTGCAGCTGCAAAAGGCATCCCAAAGAGAGCGCAAAACTGCCACAACATGGCTGTCTCCACCCCTTTTTCCTTTGGACCTTCCGTAACCCTAGGCTGATTTACCTGCCTAGGGTTAGGGTTAGGGTTGAGCCTAGAGTTAGGGTTTCTTAAACCAGGAAGCCCTGAGCTCCAGGCACACTGCAGCTGCAAAAGGCATCCCAAAGAGAGCGCAAAACTGCCCCAACATGGCTGTCTCCACAGTTTTTTCCTTGTTATGTTACTTAAGACTAAGTGATTTACTTTCCTATGGAAAAGGTTATTACAGAGCCTAGAGTTAGGGTTTCTTAAACCAGGAAGCCCTGAGCTCCAGGCACACTGCAGCTGCAAAAGGCATCCCAAAGAGAGCGCAAAACTGCCACAACATGGCTGTCTCCACTGTTGTTTCCTTGTGATGTTACTTAACCCTAGGTGATTTACTTGCCTATGGAAAATTTTATTACAGAACCTAGGGTTAGGGTTTCTTAAACAAGGAAGCCCTGATCTCCAGGCACACTGCATCCGCAAAGGCATCCCAAAGAGAGCGCAAAACTGCCACAAGATGGCTTTCTCCACCCCTTCTTCCTTGGGACCTTCCCTAACTATAGGCTCATTTACCTGCCTAGGGTTAGGGTTAGGGTTGAGCCTAGGGTTAGGGTTTCTCAAACCACGAAGCCCTGGCTCCAGGCACACTGCAGCTGCAAAAGGCATCCCAAAGAGAGCGCAAAACTGCCACAACATGGCTGTCTCCACCCCTTTTTCCTTGGGACCTTCCCTAACCCTAGGCTGATTTACCTGCCTAGGGTTAGGGTTAGGGTTGAGCCTAGGGTTAGGGTTTCTCAAACCAGGAAGCCCTGAGCTCCAGGCACACTGCAGCTGCAAAAGGCATCCCAAAGAGAGCGCAAAACTGCCACAACATGGCTGTCTCCACCCCTTTTTCCTTTGGACCTTCCGTAACCCTAGGCTGATTTACCTGCCTAGGGTTAGGGTTAGGGTTGAGCCAAGGGTTAGGGTTTCTTAAACCAGGAAGCCCTGAGCTCCAGGCACACTGCAGCTGCAAAAGGCATCCCAAAGAGAGCGCAAAACTGCCACAACATGGCTGTCTCCACTGTTTTTTCCTTGTGATGTTACTTAACCCTAGGTGATTTATTTGCCTATGGAAAAGGTTATTACAGAGCCTAGAGTTAGGGTTTCTTAAACCAGGAAGCCCTGAGCTCCAGGCACACTGCAGCTGCAAAAGGCATCCCAAAGAGAGCGCAAAACTGCCACAACATGGCTGTCTCCACCCCTTTTTCCTTGGGACCTTCCCTAAACATAGCCTGATTTACCTGCCTAGGGTTAGGGTTAGGGTTGAGCCTAGGGTTAGGGTTTCTCAAACCAGGAAGCCCTGGCTCCAGGCACACTGCAGCTGCAAAAGGCATCCCAAAGAGAGCGCAAAACTGCCACAACATGGCTGTCTCCACCCCTTTTTCCTTGGGACCTTCCCTAACCCTAGGCTGATTTACCTGCCTAGGGTTAGGGTTAGGGTTGAGCCTAGGGTTAGGGTTTCTCAAACCAGGAAGCCCTGAGCTCCAGGCACACTGCAGCTGCAAAAGGCATCCCAAAGAGAGCGCAAAACTGCCACAAGATGGCTGTCTCCAGCCCTTTTTCCTTGGGACCTTCCCTAACCCTAGGCTGATTTACGTGCCTAGGGTTAGGGTTAGGGTTGAGCCTAGGGTTAGGGTTTCTCAAACCAGGAAGCCCTGGCTCTAGGCACACTGCAGCTGCAAAAGGCATCCCAAAGAGAGCGCAAAACTGCCACAACATGGCTGTCTCCACCCCTTTTTCCTTTGGACCTTCCGTAACCCTAGGCTGATTTACCTGCCTAGGGTTAGGGTTAGGGTTGAGCCTAGAGTTAGGGTTTCTTAAACCAGGAAGCCCTGAGCTCCAGGCACACTGCAGCTGCAAAAGGCATCCCAAAGAGAGCGCAAAACTGCCCCAACATGGCTGTCTCCACAGTTTTTTCCTTGTTATGTTACTTAAGACTAAGTGATTTACTTTCCTATGGAAAAGGTTATTACAGAGCCTAGAGTTAGGGTTTCTTAAACCAGGAAGCCCTGAGCTCCAGGCACACTGCAGCTGCAAAAGGCATCCCAAAGAGAGCGCAAAACTGCCACAACATGGCTGTCTCCACTGTTGTTTCCTTGTGATGTTACTTAACCCTAGGTGATTTACTTGCCTATGGAAAATTTTATTACAGAACCTAGGGTTAGGGTTTCTTAAACAAGGAAGCCCTGATCTCCAGGCACACTGCATCCGCAAAGGCATCCCAAAGAGAGCGCAAAACTGCCACAAGATGGCTTTCTCCACCCCTTCTTCCTTGGGACCTTCCCTAACTATAGGCTCATTTACCTGCCTAGGGTTAGGGTTAGGGTTGAGCCTAGGGTTAGGGTTTCTCAAACCACGAAGCCCTGGCTCCAGGCACACTGCAGCTGCAAAAGGCATCCCAAAGAGAGTGCAAAATTGCCACAACATGGCTGTCTCCACCCCTTTTTCCTTTGGACCTTCCCTAACCCTAGGCTGATTTACCTGCCAAGGGTTAGGGTTAGGGTTGAGCCTAGGGTTAGGGTTTCTTAAACCAGGAAGCTCTGAGCTCCAGGCACACTGCAGCTGCAAAAGGCATCCCAAAGAGAGCGCAAAACTGCCACAACATGGCTGTCTCCACCCCTTTTTCCTTGGGACCTTCCCTAAACCTAGGCTGATTTACCTGCCTAGGGTTAGGGTTAGGGTTGAGCCTAGGGTTAGGGTTTCTTAAACCAGGAAGCCCTGAGCTCCAGGCACACTGCAGCTGCAAAAGGCATCCCAAAGAGAGCGCAAAACTGCCACAACATGGCTATCTCTAGCCCTTTTTCCTTGGGACCTTCCCTAACCCTAGGCTGATTTACCTGCCTAGGGTTAGGGTTAGGGTTGAGCCTAGGGATAGGGTTTCTTAAACCAGGAAGCCCTGAGCTCCAGGCAAACTGGAGCTGCAAAAAGCATCCCAAAGAGAGCGCAAAACTGCCACAACATGGCTGTCTCCACTGTTTTTTCCTTGGGATGTTACTTAACCCTAGGTGATTTACTTGCCTATGGAAAAAGTTATTACAGAACGTAGGGTTAGGGTTTCTTAAACGAGGAAGCCCTGAGCTCCAGGCACACTGCAGCTGCAAAAGGCATCCCAAAGAGAGCGCAAAACTGCCACAACATGGCTGTCTCCACCTCTTTTTCCTTGGGACCTTCCCTAACCCTAGGCTGATTTACCTGCCTAGGGTTAGGGTTAGGGTTGAGCCTAGGGTTAGGGTTTCTCAAACCAGGAAGCCCTGGCTCAAGCACACTGCAGCTGCAAAAGGCATCCCAAAGAGAGCGCAAAACTGCCGCAACATGGCTGTCTCCACTGTTTTTTCCTTGTTATGTTACTTAAGCCTAAGTGATTTACTTGCCTATGGAAAAGGTTATTACAGAGCCTAGAGTTAGGGTTTCTTAAACCAGGAAGCCCTGAGCTCCAGGCACACTGCAGCTGCAAAAGGCATCCCAAAGAGAGCGCAAAACTGCCACAACATGGCTGTCTCCAGCCCTTTTTCCTTGGGACCTTCCCTAACCCTAGGCTGATTTACCTGCCTAGGGTTAGGGTTAGGGTTGAGCCTAGGGTTAGGGTTTCTCAAACCAGGAAGCCCTGGCTCCAGGCACACTGCAGCTGCAAAAGGCATCCCAAAGAGAGCGCAAATCTGCCACAACATGGCTGTCTCCACCCCTTTTTCCTTTGGACCTTCCGTAACCCTAGGCTGATTTACCTGCCTAGGGTTAGGGTTAGGGTTGAGCCTAGGGTTAGGGTTTCTTAAACCAGGAAGCCCTGAGCTCCAGGCACACTGCAGCTGCAAAAGGCATCCCAAAGAGAGCGCAAAACTGCCACAACATGGCTGTCTCCACTGTTGTTTCCTTGTGATGTTACTTAACCCTAGGTGATTTACTTGCCTATGGAAAATTTTATTACAGAACCTAGGGTTAGGGTTTCTTAAACGAGGAAGCCCTGATCTCCAGGCACACTGCATCCGCAAAGGCATCCCAAAGAGAGCGCAAAACTGCCACAACATGGCTTTCTCCACCCCTTCTTCCTTGGGACCTTCCCTAACTATAGGCTCATTTACCTGCCTAGGGTTAGGGTTAGGGTTGAGCCTAGGGTTAGGGTTTCTCAAACCACGAAGCCCTGGCTCCAGGCACACTGCAGCTGCAAAAGGCATCCCAAAGAGAGTGCAAAATTGCCACAACATGGCTGTCTCCACCCCTTTTTCCTTTGGACCTTCCCTAACCCTAGGCTGATTTACCTGCCAAGGGTTAGGGTTAGGGTTGAGCCTAGGGTTAGGGTTTCTTAAACCAGGAAGCTCTGAGCTCCAGGCACACTGCAGCTGCAAAAGGCATCCCAAAGAGAGCGCAAAACTGCCACAACATGGCTGTCTCCACCCCTTTTTCCTTGGGACCTTCCCTAAACCTAGGCTGATTTACCTGCCTAGGGTTAGGGTTAGGGTTGAGCCTAGGGTTAGGGTTTCTTAAACCAGGAAGCCCTGAGCTCCAGGCAAACTGGAGCTGCAAAAAGCATCCCAAAGAGAGCGCAAAACTGCCACAACATGGCTGTCTCCACTGTTTTTTCCTTGGGATGTTACTTAACCCTAGGTGATTTACTTGCCTATGGAAAAAGTTATTACAGAACGTAGGGTTAGGGTTTCTTAAACGAGGAAGCCCTGAGCTCCAGGCACACTGCAGCTGCAAAGGCATCCCAAAGAGAGCGCAAAACTGCCACAACATGGCTTTCTCCACCCCTTCTTCCTTGGGACCTTCCCTAACCCTAGGCGGATTTACCTGCCTAGGGTTAGGGTTAGGGTTGAGCCTAGGGTTAGGGTTTCTCAAACCAGGAAGCCCTGAGCTCCAGGCACACTGCAGCTGCAAAAGGCATCCCAAAGAGAGCGCAAAACTGCCACAACATGGCTGTCTCCACCTCTTTTTCCTTGGGACCTTCCCTAACCCTAGGCTGATTTACCTGCCTAGGGTTAGGGTTAGGGTTGAGCCTAGGGTTAGGGTTTCTCAAACCAGGAAGCCCTGGCTCAAGCACACTGCAGCTGCAAAAGGCATCCCAAAGAGAGCGCAAAACTGCCACAACATGGCTGTCTCCACTGTTTTTTCCTTGTTATGTTACTTAAGCCTAAGTGATTTACTTGCCTATGGAAAAGGTTATTACAGAGCCTAGAGTTAGGGTTTCTTAAACCAGGAAGCCCTGAGCTCCAGGCACACTGCAGCTGCAAAAGGCATCCCAAAGAGAGCGCAAAACTGCCACAACATGGCTGTCTCCACCCCTTTTTCCTTGGGACCTTCCCTAAACATAGCCTGATTTACCTGCCTAGGGTTAGGGTTAGGGTTGAGCCTAGGGTTAGGGTTTCTCAAACCAGGAAGCCCTGGCTCCAGGCACACTGCAGCTGCAAAAGGCATCCCAAAGAGAGCGCAAAACTGCCACAACATGGCTGTCTCCACCCCTTTTTCGTTTGGACCTTCCCTAACCCTAGGCTGATTTACGTGCCTAGGGTTAGGGTTAGGGTTGAGCCTAGGGTTAGGGTTTCTCAAACCAGGAAGCCCTGAGCTCCAGGCACACTGCAGCTGCAAAAGGCATCCCAAAGAGAGCGCAAATCTGCCACAACATGGCTGTCTCCACCCCTTTTTCCTTTGGACCTTCCGTAACCCTAGGCTGATTTACCTGCCTAGGGTTAGGGTTAGGGTTGAGCCTAGGGTTAGGGTTTCTTAAACCAGGAAGCCCTGAGCTCCAGGCACACTGCAGCTGCAAAAGGCATCCCAAAGAGAGCGCAAAACTGCCACAACATGGCTGTCTCCACTGTTGTTTCCTTGTGATGTTACTTAACCCTAGGTGATTTACTTGCCTATGGAAAATTTTATTACAGAACCTAGGGTTAGGGTTTCTTAAACGAGGAAGCCCTGATCTCCAGGCACACTGCATCCGCAAAGGCATCCCAAAGAGAGCGCAAAACTGCCACAACATGGCTTTCTCCACCCCTTCTTCCTTGGGACCTTCCCTAACTATAGGCTCATTTACCTGCCTAGGGTTAGGGTTAGGGTTGAGCCTAGGGTTAGGGTTTCTCAAACCACGAAGCCCTGGCTCCAGGCACACTGCAGCTGCAAAAGGCATCCCAAAGAGAGTGCAAAATTGCCACAACATGGCTGTCTCCACCCCTTTTTCCTTTGGACCTTCCCTAACCCTAGGCTGATTTACCTGCCTAGGGTTAGGGTTAGGGTTGAGCCTAGGGTTAGGGTTTCTTAAACCAGGAAGCTCTGAGCTCCAGGCACACTGCAGCTGCAAAAGGCATCCCAAAGAGAGCGCAAAACTGCCACAACATGGCTGTCTCCACCCCTTTTTCCTTGGGACCTTCCCTAAACCTAGGCTGATTTACCTGCCTAGGGTTAGGGTTAGGGTTGAGCCTAGGGATAGGGTTTCTTAAACCAGGAAGCCCTGAGCTCCAGGCACACTGCAGCTGCAAAAGGCATCCCAAAGAGAGCGCAAAACTGCCACAACATGGCTATCTCTAGCCCTTTTTCCTTGGGACCTTCCCTAACCCTAGGCTGATTTACCTGCCTAGGGTTAGGCTTAGGGTTGAGCCTAGGGATAGGGTTTCTTAAACCAGGAAGCCCTGAGCTCCAGGCACACTGCAGCTGCAAAAGGCATCCCAAAGAGAGCGCAAAACTGCCACAACATGGCTGTCTCCACCCCTTTTTCCTTGGGACCTTCCCTAACCCTAGCCTGATTTACCTGCCTAGGGTTAGGGTTAGGGTTGAGCCTAGGGTTAGGGTTTCTCAAACCAGGAAGCCCTGAGCTCCAGGCACACTGCAGCTGCAAAAGGCATCCCAAAGAGAGCGCAAAACTGCCACAACATGGCTGTCTCCACCCCTTTTTCCTTTGGACCTTCCGTAACCCTAGGCTGATTTACCTGCCTAGGGTTAGGGTTAGGGTTGAGCCAAGGGTTAGGGTTTCTTAAACCAGGAAGCCCTGAGCTCCAGGCACACTGCAGCTGCAAAAGGCATCCCAAAGAGAGCGCAAAACTGCCACAACATGGCTGTCTCCACTGTTTTTTCCTTGTGATGTTACTTAACCCTAGGTGATTTATTTGCCTATGGAAAAGGTTATTACAGAGCCTAGAGTTAGGGTTTCTTAAACCAGGAAGCCCTGAGCTCCAGGCACACTGCAGCTGCAAAAGGCATCCCAAAGAGAGCGCAAAACTGCCACAACATGGCTGTCTCCACCCCTTTTTCCTTGGGACCTTCCCTAAACATAGCCTGATTTACCTGCCTAGGGTTAGGGTTAGGGTTGAGCCTAGGGTTAGGGTTTCTCAAACCAGGAAGCCCTGGCTCCAGGCACACTGCAGCTGCAAAAGGCATCCCAAAGAGAGCGCAAAACTGCCACAACATGGCTGTCTCCACCCCTTTTTCGTTTGGACCTTCCCTAACCCTAGGCTGATTTACGTGCCTAGGGTTAGGGTTAGGGTTGAGCCTAGGGTTAGGGTTTCTCAAACCAGGAAGCCCTGAGCTCCAGGCACACTGCAGCTGCAAAAGGCATCCCAAAGAGAGCGCAAAACTGCCACAAGATGGCTGTCTCCACCCCTTTTTCCTTTGGACCTTCCGTAACCCTAGGCTGATTTACCTGCCTAGGGTTAGGGTTAGGGTTGAGCATAGAGTTAGGGTTTCTTAAACCAGGAAGCCCTGAGCTCCAGGCACACTGCAGCTGCAAAAGGCATCCCAAAGAGAGCGCAAAACTGCCCCAACATGGCTGTCTCCACTGTTTTTTCCTTGTTATGTTACTTAAGCCTAAGTGATTTACTTGCCTATGGAAAAGGTTATTACAGAGCCTAGAGTTAGGGTTTCTTAAACCAGGAAGCCCTGAGCTCCAGGCACACTGCAGCTGCAAAAGGCATCCCAAAGAGAGCGCAAAACTGCCACAACATGGCTGTCTCCACTGTTGTTTCCTTGTGATGTTACTTAACCCTAGGTGATTTACTTGCCTATGGAAAATTTTATTACAGAACCTAGGGTTAGGGTTTCTTAAACGAGGAAGCCCTGATCTCCAGGCACACTGCATCCGCAAAGGCATCCCAAAGAGAGCGCAAAACTGCCACAAGATGGCTTTCTCCACCCCTTCTTCCTTGGGACCTTCCCTAACTATAGGCTCATTTACCTGCCTAGGGTTAGGGTTAGGGTTGAGCCTAGGGTTAGGGTTTCTCAAACCACGAAGCCCTGGCTCCAGGCACACTGCAGCTGCAAAAGGCATCCCAAAGAGAGTGCAAAATTGCCACAACATGGCTGTCTCCACCCCTTTTTCCTTTGGACCTTCCCTAACCATAGGCTGATTTACCTGCCAAGGGTTAGGGTTAGGGTTGAGCCTAGGGTTAGGGTTTCTTAAACCAGGAAGCCCTGAGCTCCAGGCAAACTGGAGCTGCAAAAAGCATCCCAAAGAGAGCGCAAAACTGCCACAACATGGCTGTCTCCACTGTTTTTTCCTTGGGATGTTACTTAACCCTAGGTGATTTACTTGCCTATGGAAAAAGTTATTACAGAACGTAGGGTTAGGGTTTCTTAAACGAGGAAGCCCTGAGCTCCAGGCACACTGCAGCTGCAAAAGGCATCCCAAAGAGAGCGCAAAACTGCCACAACATGGCTGTCTCCACCCCTTTTTCCTTGGGACCTTCCCTAACCCTAGGCTGATTTACCTGCCTAGGGTTAGGGTTAGGGTTGAGCCTAGGGTTAGGGTTTCTCAAACCAGGAAGCCCTGAGCTCCAGGCACACTGCAGCTGCAAAAGGCATCCCAAAGAGAGCGCAAAACTGCCACAACATGGCTGTCTCCACCCCTTTTTCCTTTGGACCTTCCGTAACCCTAGGCTGATTTACCTGCCTAGGGTTAGGGTTAGGGTTGAGCCAAGGGTTAGGGTTTCTTAAACCAGGAAGCCCTGAGCTCCAGGCACACTGCAGCTGCAAAAGGCATCCCAAAGAGAGCGCAAAACTGCCACAACATGGCTGTCTCCACTGTTTTTTCCTTGTGATGTTACTTAACCCTAGGTGATTTATTTGCCTATGGAAAAGGTTATTACAGAGCCTAGAGTTAGGGTTTCTTAAACCAGGAAGCCCTGAGCTCCAGGCACACTGCAGCTGCAAAAGGCATCCCAAAGAGAGCGCAAAACTGCCACAACATGGCTGTCTCCACCCCTTTTTCCTTGGGACCTTCCCTAAACATAGCCTGATTTACCTGCCTAGGGTTAGGGTTAGGGTTGAGCCTAGGGTTAGGGTTTCTCAAACCAGGAAGCCCTGGCTCCAGGCACACTGCAGCTGCAAAAGGCATCCCAAAGAGAGCGCAAAACTGCCACAACATGGCTGTCTCCACCCCTTTTTCCTTGGGACCTTCCCTAACCCTAGGCTGATTTACCTGCCTAGGGTTAGGGTTAGGGTTGAGCCTAGGGTTAGGGTTTCTCAAACCAGGAAGCCCTGAGCTCCAGGCACACTGCAGCTGCAAAAGGCATCCCAAAGAGAGCGCAAAACTGCCACAAGATGGCTGTCTCCAGCCCTTTTTCCTTGGGACCTTCCCTAACCCTAGGCTGATTTACGTGCCTAGGGTTAGGGTTAGGGTTGAGCCTAGGGTTAGGGTTTCTCAAACCAGGAAGCCCTGGCTCTAGGCACACTGCAGCTGCAAAAGGCATCCCAAAGAGAGCGCAAAACTGCCACAACATGGCTGTCTCCACCCCTTTTTCCTTTGGACCTTCCGTAACCCTAGGCTGATTTACCTGCCTAGGGTTAGGGTTAGGGTTGAGCCTAGAGTTAGGGTTTCTTAAACCAGGAAGCCCTGAGCTCCAGGCACACTGCAGCTGCAAAAGGCATCCCAAAGAGAGCGCAAAACTGCCCCAACATGGCTGTCTCCACAGTTTTTTCCTTGTTATGTTACTTAAGACTAAGTGATTTACTTGCCTATGGAAAAGGTTATTACAGAGCCTAGAGTTAGGGTTTCTTAAACCAGGAAGCCCTGAGCTCCAGGCACACTGCAGCTGCAAAAGGCATCCCAAAGAGAGCGCAAAACTGCCACAACATGGCTGTCTCCACTGTTGTTTCCTTGTGATGTTACTTAACCCTAGGTGATTTACTTGCCTATGGAAAATTTTATTACAGAACCTAGGGTTAGGGTTTCTTAAACAAGGAAGCCCTGATCTCCAGGCACACTGCATCCGCAAAGGCATCCCAAAGAGAGCGCAAAACTGCCACAAGATGGCTTTCTCCACCCCTTCTTCCTTGGGACCTTCCCTAACTATAGGCTCATTTACCTGCCTAGGGTTAGGGTTAGGGTTGAGCCTAGGGTTAGGGTTTCTCAAACCACGAAGCCCTGGCTCCAGGCACACTGCAGCTGCAAAAGGCATCCCAAAGAGAGTGCAAAATTGCCACAACATGGCTGTCTCCACCCCTTTTTCCTTTGGACCTTCCCTAACCCTAGGCTGATTTACCTGCCAAGGGTTAGGGTTAGGGTTGAGCCTAGGGTTAGGGTTTCTTAAACCAGGAAGCTCTGAGCTCCAGGCACACTGCAGCTGCAAAAGGCATCCCAAAGAGAGCGCAAAACTGCCACAACATGGCTGTCTCCACCCCTTTTTCCTTGGGACCTTCCCTAAACCTAGGCTGATTTACCTGCCTAGGGTTAGGGTTAGGGTTGAGCCTAGGGTTAGGGTTTCTTAAACCAGGAAGCCCTGAGCTCCAGGCACACTGCAGCTGCAAAAGGCATCCCAAAGAGAGCGCAAAACTGCCACAACATGGCTATCTCTAGCCCTTTTTCCTTGGGACCTTCCCTAACCCTAGGCTGATTTACCTGCCTAGGGTTAGGGTTAGGGTTGAGCCTAGGGATAGGGTTTCTTAAACCAGGAAGCCCTGAGCTCCAGGCAAACTGGAGCTGCAAAAAGCATCCCAAAGAGAGCGCAAAACTGCCACAACATGGCTGTCTCCACTGTTTTTTCCTTGGGATGTTACTTAACCCTAGGTGATTTACTTGCCTATGGAAAAAGTTATTACAGAACGTAGGGTTAGGGTTTCTTAAACGAGGAAGCCCTGAGCTCCAGGCACACTGCAGCTGCAAAAGGCATCCCAAAGAGAGCGCAAAACTGCCACAACATGGCTGTCTCCACCTCTTTTTACTTGGGACCTTCCCTAACCCTAGGCTGATTTACCTGCCTAGGGTTAGGGTTAGGGTTGAGCCTAGGGTTAGGGTTTCTCAAACCAGGAAGCCCTGGCTCAAGCACACTGCAGCTGCAAAAGGCATCCCAAAGAGAGCGCAAAACTGCCACAACATGGCTGTCTCCACTGTTTTTTCCTTGTTATGTTACTTAAGCCTAAGTGATTTACTTGCCTATGGAAAAGGTTATTACAGAGCCTAGAGTTAGGGTTTCTTAAACCAGGAAGCCCTGAGCTCCAGGCACACTGCAGCTGCAAAAGGCATCCCAAAGAGAGCGCAAAACTGCCACAAGATGGCTGTCTCCAGCCCTTTTTCCTTGGGACCTTCCCTAACCCTAGGCTGATTTACCTGCCTAGGGTTAGGGTTAGGGTTGAGCCTAGGGTTAGGGTTTCTTAAACCAGGAAGCCCTGAGCTCCAGGCACACTGCAGCTGCAAAAGGCATCCCAAAGAGAGCGCAAAACTGCCACAACATGGCTGTCTCCACTGTTGTTTCCTTGTGATGTTACTTAACCCTAGGTGATTTACTTGCCTATGGAAAATTTTATTACAGAACCTAGGGTTAGGGTTTCTTAAACGAGGAAGCCCTGATCTCCAGGCACACTGCATCCGCAAAGGCATCCCAAAGAGAGCGCAAAACTGCCACAACATGGCTTTCTCCACCCCTTCTTCCTTGGGACCTTCCCTAACTATAGGCTCATTTACCTGCCTAGGGTTAGGGTTAGGGTTGAGCCTAGGGTTAGGGTTTCTCAAACCACGAAGCCCTGGCTCCAGGCACACTGCAGCTGCAAAAGGCATCCCAAAGAGAGTGCAAAATTGCCACAACATGGCTGTCTCCACCCCTTTTTCCTTTGGACCTTCCCTAACCCTAGGCTGATTTACCTGCCAAGGGTTAGGGTTAGGGTTGAGCCTAGGGTTAGGGTTTCTTAAACCAGGAAGCTCTGAGCTCCAGGCACACTGCAGCTGCAAAAGGCATCCCAAAGAGAGCGCAAAACTGCCACAACATGGCTGTCTCCACCCCTTTTTCCTTGGGACCTTCCCTAAACCTAGGCTGATTTACCTGCCTAGGGTTAGGGTTAGGGTTGAGCCTAGGGTTAGGGTTTCTTAAACCAGGAAGCCCTGAGCTCCAGGCAAACTGGAGCTGCAAAAAGCATCCCAAAGAGAGCGCAAAACTGCCACAACATGGCTGTCTCCACTGTTTTTTCCTTGGGATGTTACTTAACCCTAGGTGATTTACTTGCCTATGGAAAAAGTTATTACAGAACGTAGGGTTAGGGTTTCTTAAACGAGGAAGCCCTGAGCTCCAGGCACACTGCAGCTGCAAAGGCATCCCAAAGAGAGCGCAAAACTGCCACAACATGGCTTTCTCCACCCCTTCTTCCTTGGGACCTTCCCTAACCATAGGCGGATTTACCTGCCTAGGGTTAGGGTTAGGGTTGAGCCTAGGGTTAGGGTTTCTCAAACCAGGAAGCCCTGAGCTCCAGGCACACTGCAGCTGCAAAAGGCATCCCAAAGAGAGCGCAAAACTGCCACAACATGGCTGTCTCCACCTCTTTTTCCTTGGGACCTTCCCTAACCCTAGGCTGATTTACCTGCCTAGGGTTAGGGTTAGGGTTGAGCCTAGGGTTAGGGTTTCTCAAACCAGGAAGCCCTGGCTCAAGCACACTGCAGCTGCAAAAGGCATCCCAAAGAGAGCGCAAAACTGCCACAACATGGCTGTCTCCACTGTTTTTTCCTTGTTATGTTACTTAAGCCTAAGTGATTTACTTGCCTATGGAAAAGGTTATTACAGAGCCTAGAG
The DNA here is from genome assembly GCA_039654755.1 of Calcarius lapponicus. NCBI lineage: Eukaryota > Metazoa > Chordata > Aves > Passeriformes > Fringillidae > Calcarius > Calcarius lapponicus. The sequence goes on along the minus strand of JBBFKN010000080.1, from coordinate 55,474 downwards.
TTAGGGTTTCTTAAACGAGGAAGCCCTGAGCTCTAGGCACACTGCAGCTGCAAAAGGCATCCCAAAGAGAGCGCAAAACTGCCACAACATGGCTGTCTCCACCCCTTTTTCCTTGGGACCTTCCCTAAACATAGCCTGATTTACCTGCCTAGGGTTAGGGTTAGGGTTGAGCCTAGGGTTAGGGTTTCTCAAACCAGGAAGCCCTGGCTCCAGGCACACTGCAGCTGCAAAAGGCATCCCAAAGAGAGCGCAAAACTGCCACAACATGGCTGTCTCCACCCCTTTTTCGTTTGGACCTTCCCTAACCCTAGGCTGATTTACGTGCCTAGGGTTAGGGTTAGGGTTGAGCCTAGGGTTAGGGTTTCTCAAACCAGGAAGCCCTGAGCTCCAGGCACACTGCAGCTGCAAAAGGCATCCCAAAGAGAGCGCAAATCTGCCACAACATGGCTGTCTCCACCCCTTTTTCCTTTGGACCTTCCGTAACCCTAGGCTGATTTACCTGCCTAGGGTTAGGGTTAGGGTTGAGCCTAGGGTTAGGGTTTCTTAAACCAGGAAGCCCTGAGCTCCAGGCACACTGCAGCTGCAAAAGGCATCCCAAAGAGAGCGCAAAACTGCCACAACATGGCTGTCTCCACTGTTGTTTCCTTGTGATGTTACTTAACCCTAGGTGATTTACTTGCCTATGGAAAATTTTATTACAGAACCTAGGGTTAGGGTTTCTTAAACGAGGAAGCCCTGATCTCCAGGCACACTGCATCCGCAAAGGCATCCCAAAGAGAGCGCAAAACTGCCACAACATGGCTTTCTCCACCCCTTCTTCCTTGGGACCTTCCCTAACTATAGGCTCATTTACCTGCCTAGGGTTAGGGTTAGGGTTGAGCCTAGGGTTAGGGTTTCTCAAACCACGAAGCCCTGGCTCCAGGCACACTGCAGCTGCAAAAGGCATCCCAAAGAGAGTGCAAAATTGCCACAACATGGCTGTCTCCACCCCTTTTTCCTTTGGACCTTCCCTAACCCTAGGCTGATTTACCTGCCTAGGGTTAGGGTTAGGGTTGAGCCTAGGGTTAGGGTTTCTTAAACCAGGAAGCTCTGAGCTCCAGGCACACTGCAGCTGCAAAAGGCATCCCAAAGAGAGCGCAAAACTGCCACAACATGGCTGTCTCCACCCCTTTTTCCTTGGGACCTTCCCTAAACCTAGGCTGATTTACCTGCCTAGGGTTAGGGTTAGGGTTGAGCCTAGGGATAGGGTTTCTTAAACCAGGAAGCCCTGAGCTCCAGGCACACTGCAGCTGCAAAAGGCATCCCAAAGAGAGCGCAAAACTGCCACAACATGGCTATCTCTAGCCCTTTTTCCTTGGGACCTTCCCTAACCCTAGGCTGATTTACCTGCCTAGGGTTAGGGTTAGGGTTGAGCCTAGGGATAGGGTTTCTTAAACCAGGAAGCCCTGAGCTCCAGGCAAACTGGAGCTGCAAAAAGCATCCCAAAGAGAGCGCAAAACTGCCACAACATGGCTGTCTCCACTGTTTTTTCCTTGGGATGTTGCTTAAGCCTAGGTGATTTACTTGCCTATGGAAAAAGTTATTACAGAACGTAGGGTTAGGGTTTCTTAAACGAGGAAGCCCTGATCTCCAGGCACACTGCAGCTGCAAAAGGCATCCCAAAGAGAGCGCAAAACTGCCACAACATGGCTGTCTCCACCCCTTTTTCCTTGGGACCTTCCCTAACCCTAGCCTGATTTACCTGCCTAGGGTTAGGGTTAGGGTTGAGCCTAGGGTTAGGGTTTCTCAAACCAGGAAGCCCTGAGCTCCAGGCACACTGCAGCTGCAAAAGGCATCCCAAAGAGAGCGCAAAACTGCCACAACATGGCTGTCTCCACCCCTTTTTCCTTTGGACCTTCCGTAACCCTAGGCTGATTTACCTGCCTAGGGTTAGGGTTAGGGATGAGCCAAGGGTTAGGGTTTCTTAAACCAGGAAGCCCTGAGCTCCAGGCACACTGCAGCTGCAAAAGGCATCCCAAAGAGAGCGCAAAACTGCCACAACATGGCTGTCTCCACTGTTTTTTCCTTGTGATGTTACTTAACCCTAGGTGATTTATTTGCCTATGGAAAAGGTTATTACAGAGCCTAGAGTTAGGGTTTCTTAAACCAGGAAGCCCTGAGCTCCAGGCACACTGCAGCTGCAAAAGGCATCCCAAAGAGAGCGCAAAACTGCCACAACATGGCTGTCTCCACCCCTTTTTCCTTGGGACCTTCCCTAAACATAGCCTGATTTACCTGCCTAGGGTTAGGGTTAGGGTTGAGCCTAGGGTTAGGGTTTCTCAAACCAGGAAGCCCTGGCTCCAGGCACACTGCAGCTGCAAAAGGCATCCCAAAGAGAGCGCAAAACTGCCACAACATGGCTGTCTCCACCCCTTTTTCCTTTGGACCTTCCCTAACCCTAGGCTGATTTCCCTGCCTAGGGTTAGGGTTAGGGTTGAGCCTAGGGTTAGGGTTTCTCAAACCAGGAAGCCCTGAGCTCCAGGCACACTGCAGCTGCAAAAGGCATCCCAAAGAGAGCGCAAAACTGCCACAAGATGGCTGTCTCCACCCCTTTTTCCTTTGGACCTTCCGTAACCCTAGGCTGATTTACCTGCCTAGGGTTAGGGTTAGGGTTGAGCATAGAGTTAGGGTTTCTTAAACCAGGAAGCCCTGAGCTCCAGGCACACTGCAGCTGCAAAAGGCATCCCAAAGAGAGCGCAAAACTGCCCCAACATGGCTGTCTCCACTGTTTTTTCCTTGTTATGTTACTTAAGCCTAAGTGATTTACTTGCCTATGGAAAAGGTTATTACAGAGCCTAGAGTTAGGGTTTCTTAAACCAGGAAGCCCTGAGCTCCAGGCACACTGCAGCTGCAAAAGGCATCCCAAAGAGAGCGCAAAACTGCCACAACATGGCTGTCTCCACTGTTGTTTCCTTGTGATGTTACTTAACCCTAGGTGATTTACTTGCCTATGGAAAATTTTATTACAGAACCTAGGGTTAGGGTTTCTTAAACGAGGAAGCCCTGATCTCCAGGCACACTGCATCCGCAAAGGCATCCCAAAGAGAGCGCAAAACTGCCACAAGATGGCTTTCTCCACCCCTTCTTCCTTGGGACCTTCCCTAACTATAGGCTCATTTACCTGCCTAGGGTTAGGGTTAGGGTTGAGCCTAGGGTTAGGGTTTCTCAAACCACGAAGCCCTGGCTCCAGGCACACTGCAGCTGCAAAAGGCATCCCAAAGAGAGTGCAAAATTGCCACAACATGGCTGTCTCCACCCCTTTTTCCTTTGGACCTTCCCTAACCATAGGCTGATTTACCTGCCAAGGGTTAGGGTTAGGGTTGAGCCTAGGGTTAGGGTTTCTTAAACCAGGAAGCCCTGAGCTCCAGGCAAACTGGAGCTGCAAAAAGCATCCCAAAGAGAGCGCAAAACTGCCACAACATGGCTGTCTCCACTGTTTTTTCCTTGGGATGTTACTTAACCCTAGGTGATTTACTTGCCTATGGAAAAAGTTATTACAGAACGTAGGGTTAGGGTTTCTTAAACGAGGAAGCCCTGAGCTCCAGGCACACTGCAGCTGCAAAGGCATCCCAAAGAGAGCGCAAAACTGCCACAACATGGCTTTCTCCACCCCTTCTTCCTTGGGACCTTCCCTAACCATAGGCGGATTTACCTGCCTAGGGTTAGGGTTAGGGTTGAGCCTAGGGTTAGGGTTTGTCAAACCAGGAAGCCCTGAGCTCCAGGCACACTGCAGCTGCAAAAGGCATCCCAAAGAGAGCGCAAAACTGCCACAACATGGCTGTCTCCACCTCTTTTTCCTTGGGACCTTCCCTAACCCTAGGCTGATTTACCTGCCTAGGGTTAGGGTTAGGGTTGAGCCTAGGGTTAGGGTTTCTCAAACCAGGAAGCCCTGGCTCAAGCACACTGCAGCTGCAAAAGGCATCCCAAAGAGAGCGCAAAACTGCCACAACATGGCTGTCTCCACTGTTGTTTCCTTGTGATGTTACTTAACCCTAGGTGATTTACTTGCCTATGGAAAATTTTATTACAGACCCTAGGGTTAGGGTTTCTTAAACGAGGAAGCCCTGATCTCCAGGCACACTGCATCCGCAAAGGCATCCCAAAGAGAGCGCAAAACTGCCACAACACGGCTTTCTCCACCCCTTCTTCCTTGGGACCTTCCCTAACTATAGGCTCATTTACCTGCCTAGGGTTAGGGTTAGGGTTGAGCCTAGGGTTAGGGTTTCTCAAACCACGAAGCCCTGGCTCCAGGCACACTGCAGCTGCAAAAGGCATCCCAAAGAGAGTGCAAAATTGCCACAACATGGCTGTCTCCACCCCTTTTTCCTTTGGACCTTCCCTAACCCTAGGCTGATTTACCTGCCAAGGGTTAGGGTTAGGGTTGAGCCTAGGGTTAGGGTTTCTTAAACCAGGAAGCTCTGAGCTCCAGGCACACTGCAGCTGCAAAAGGCATCCCAAAGAGAGCGCAAAACTGCCACAACAAGCCTGTCTCCACCCCTTTTTCCTTGGGACCTTCCCTAAAACTAGGCTGATTTACCTGCCTAGGGTTAGGGTTAGGGTTGAGCCTAGGGTTAGGGTTTCTTAAACCAGGAAGCCCTGAGCTCCAGGCACACTGCAGCTGCAAAAGGCATCCCAAAGAGAGCGCAAAACTGCCACAACATGGCTGTCTCCACCCCTTTTTCGTTTGGACCTTCCCTAACCCTAGGCTGATTTACCTGCCTAGGGTTAGGGTTAGGGTTGAGCCTAGGGTTAGGGTTTCTCAAACCAGGAAGCCCTGAGCTCCAGGCACACTGCAGCTGCAAAAGGCATCCCAAAGAGAGCGCAAAACTGCCACAAGATGGCTGTCTCCAGCCCTTTTTCCTTGGGACCTTCCCTAACCCTAGGCTGATTTACGTGCCTAGGGTTAGGGTTAGGGTTGAGCCTAGGGTTAGGGTTTCTTAAACCAGGAAGCCCTGGCTCCAGGCACACTGCAGCTGCAAAAGGCATCCCAAAGAGAGCGCAAAACTGCCACAACATGGCTGTCTCCACCCCTTTTTCCTTTGGACCTTCCGTAACCCTAGGCTGATTTACCTGCCTAGTGTTAGGGTTAGGGTTGAGCCTAGGGTTAGGGTTTCTTAAACCAGGAAGCCCTGAGCTCCAGGCACACTGCAGCTGCAAAAGGCATCCCAAAGAGAGCGCAAAACTGCCACAACATGGCTGTCTCCACTGTTGTTTCCTTGTGATGTTACTTAACCCTAGGTGATTTACTTGCCTATGGAAAATTTTATTACAGAACCTAGGGTTAGGGTTTCTTAAACGAGGAAGCCCTGATCTCCAGGCACACTGCATCCGCAAAGGCATCCCAAAGAGAGCGCAAAACTGCCACAACATGGCTTTCTCCACCCCTTCTTCCTTGGGACCTTCCCTAACTATAGGCTCATTTACCTGCCTAGGGTTAGGGTTAGGGTTGAGCCTAGGGTTAGGGTTTCTCAAACCACGAAGCCCTGGCTCCAGGCACACTGCAGCTGCAAAAGGCATCCCAAAGAGAGTGCAAAATTGCCACAACATGGCTGTCTCCACCCCTTTTTCCTTTGGACCTTCCGTAACCCTAGGCTGATTTACCTGCCTAGGGTTAGGGTTAGGGTTGAGCCTAGGGTTAGGGTTTCTTAAACCAGGAAGCCCTGAGCTCCAGGCAAACTGGAGCTGCAAAAAGCATCCCAAAGAGAGCGCAAAACTGCCACAACATGGCTGTCTCCACTGTTTTTTCCTTGGGATGTTACTTAACCCTAGGTGATTTACTTGCCTATGGAAAAAGTTATTACAGAACGTAGGGTTAGGGTTTCTTAAACGAGGAAGCCCTGATCACCAGGCACACTGCAGCTGCAAAGGCATCCCAAAGAGAGCGCAAAACTGCCACAACATGGCTTTCTCCACCCCTTCTTCCTTGGGACCTTCCCTAACCATAGGCGGATTTACCTGCCTAGGGTTAGGGTTAGGGTTGAGCCTAGGGTTAGGGTTTCTCAAACCAGGAAGCCCTGAGCTCCAGGCACACTGCAGCTGCAAAAGGCATCCCAAAGAGAGCGCAAAACTGCCACAACATGGCTGTCTCCACCTCTTTTTCCTTGGGACCTTCCCTAACCCTAGGCTGATTTACCTGCCTAGGGTTAGGGTTAGGGTTGAGCCTAGGGTTAGGGTTTCTCAAACCAGGAAGCCCTGGCTCAAGCACACTGCAGCTGCAAAAGGCATCCCAAAGAGAGCGCAAAACTGCCACAACATGGCTGTGTCCACTGTTTTTTCCTTGTTATGTTACTTAAGCCTAAGTGATTTACTTGCCTATGTAAAAGGTTATTACAGAGCCTAGAGTTAGGGTTTCTTAAACCAGGAAGCCCTGAGCTCCAGGCACACTGCAGCTGCAAAAGGCATCCCAAAGAGAGCGCAAAACTGCCACAACATGGCTGTCTTCACCCCTTTTTCCTTGGGACCTTCCCTAACCCTAGGCTGATTTACGTGCCTAGGGTTAGGGTTAGGGTTGAGCCTAGGGTTAGGGTTTCTCAAACCAGGAAGCCCTGGCTCCAGGCACACTGCAGCTGCAAAAGGCATCCCAAAGAGAGCGCAAAACTGCCACAACATGGCTGTCTCCACCCCTTTTTCCTTTGGACCTTCCGTAACCCTAGGCTGATTTACCTGCCTAGGGTTAGGGTTAGGGTTGAGCCTAGGGTAAGGGTTTCTTAAACCAGGAAGCCCTGAGCTCCAGGCACACTGCAGCTGCAAAAGGCATCCCAAAGAGAGCGCAAAACTGCCACAACATGGCTTTCTCCACTGTTGTTTCCTTGTGATGTTACTTAACCCTAGGTGATTTACTTGCCTATGGAAAATTTTATTACAGAACCTAGGGTTAGGGTTTCTTAAACGAGGAAGCCCTGATCTCCAGGCACACTGCATCCGCAAAGGCATCCCAAAGAGAGCGCAAAACTGCCACAACATGGCTTTCTCCACCCCTTCTTCCTTGGGACCTTCCCTAACTATAGGCTCATTTACCTGCCTAGGGTTAGGGTTAGGGTTGAGCCTAGGGTTAGGGTTTCTCAAACCACGAAGCCCTGGCTCTAGGCACACTGCAGCTGCAAAAGGCATCCCAAAGAGAGTGCAAAATTGCCACAACATGGCTGTCTCCACCCCTTTTTCCTTTGGACCTTCCCTAACCCTAGGCTGATTTACCTGCCAAGGGTTAGGGTTAGGGTTGAGCCTAGGGTTAGGGTTTCTTAAACCAGGAAGCTCTGAGCTCCAGGCACACTGCAGCTGCAAAAGGCATCCCAAAGAGAGCGCAAAACTGCCACAACATGGCTGTCTCCACTGTTTTTTCCTTGGGACCTTCCCTAAACCTAGGCTGATTTACCTGCCTAGGGTTAGGGTTCGGGTTGAGCCTAGGGTTAGGTTTTCTTAAACGAGGAAGCACTGAGCTCCAGGCACACTGCATCCGCAAAGGCATCCCAAAGAGAGCGCAAAACTGCCACAACATGGCTTTCTCCACCCCTTCTTCCTTGGGACCTTCCCTAACCCTAGGCTGATTTACCTGCCTAGGGTTAGGGTTAGGGTTGAGCCTAGGGTTAGGGTTTCTCAAACCAGGAAGCCCTGAGCTCCAGGCACACTGCAGCTGCAAAAGGCATCCCAAAGAGAGCGCAAAACTGCCACAACATGGCTGTCTCCACCCCTATTTCCTTTGGACCTTCCGTAACCCTAGGCTGATTTACCTGCCTAGGGTTAGGGTTAGGGTTGAGCCTAGGGTTAGGGTTTCTCAAACCAGGAAGCCCTGAGCTCCAGGCACACTGCAGCTGCAAAAGGCATCCCAAAGAGAGCGCAAAACTGCCACAACATGGCTGTCTCCAGCCCTTTTTACCTTGGGATGTTACTTAACCCTAGGTGAGTTACTTGCCTAAGGAAAAGGTTATTACAGAGCCTAGGGTTAGGGTTTCTTAAACGAGGAAGCCCTGAGCTCCAGGCACACTGCAGCTGCAAAAGGCATCCCAAAGAGAGCGCAAAACTGCCACAACATGGCTGTCTCCACCCCTTTTTCCTTGGGACCTTCCCTAACCCTAGGCTGATTTACCTGCCTAGGGTTAGGGTTAGGGTTGAGCCTAGGGTTAGGGTTTCTCAAACCAGGAAGCCCTGGCTCCAGGCACACTGCAGCTGCAAAAGGCATCCCAAAGAGAGCGCAAAACTGCCACAACATGGCTGTCTCCACCCCTTTTTCCTTTGGACCTTCCGTAACCCTAGGCTGATTTACCTGCCTAGGGTTAGGGTTAGGGTTGAGCCAAGGGTTAGGGTTTCTTAAACCAGGAAGCCCTGAGCTCCAGGCACACTGCAGCTGCAAAAGGCATCCCAAAGAGAGCGCAAAACTGCCACAACATGGCTGTCTCCACCCCTTTTTCCTTGGGACCTTCCCTAACCCTAGGCTGATTTACCTGCCTAGGGTTAGGGTTAGGGTTGAGCCTAGGGTTAGGGTTTCTCAAACCAGGAAGCCCTGAGCTCCAGGCACACTGCAGCTGCAAAAGGCATCCCAAAGAGAGCGCAAAACTGCCACAAGATGGCTGTCTCCAGCCCTTTTTCCTTGGGACCTTCCCTAACCCTGTGCTGATTTACCTGCCTAGGGTTAGGGTTAGGGTTGAGCCTACGGTTAGGGTTTCTTAAACCAGGAAGCCCTGAGCTCCAGGCACACTGCAGCTGCAAAAGGCATCCCAAAGAGAGCGCAAAACTGCCACAACATGGCTGTCTCCACCCCTTTTTCCTTTGGACCTTCCGTAATCCAAGGCTGATTTACCTGCCTAGGGTTAGGGTTAGGGTTGAGCCAAGGGTTAGGGTTTCTTAAACCAGGAAGCCCTGAGCTCCAGGCACACTGCAGCTGCAAAAGGCATCCCAAAGACAGCGCAAAACTGCCACAACATGGCTGTCTCCACTGTTTTTTCCTTGTGATGTTACTTAACCCTAGGTGATTTATTTGCCTATGGAAAGGGTTATTACAGAGCCTAGAGTTAGGGTTTCTTAAACCAGGAAGCCCTGAGCTCCAGGCACACTGCAGCTGCAAAAGGCATCCCAAAGAGAGCGCAAAACTGCCACAACATGGCTGTCTCCACCCCTTTTTCCTTGGGACCTTCCCTAACCCTAGGCTGATTTACCTGCCTAGGGTTAGGGTTAGGGTTGAGCCTAGGGTTAGGGTTTCTCAAACCAGGAAGCCCTGAGCTCCAGGCACACTGCAGCTGCAAAAGGCATCCCAAAGAGAGCGCAAAACTGCCACAACATGGCTGTCTCCACTGTTTTTTCCTTGTGATGTTACTTAAGCCTAGGTGATTTACTTGCCTATGGAAAAGGTTATTACAGAGCCTAGAGTTAGGGTTTCTTAAACCAGGAAGCCCTGAGCTCCAGGCACACTGCAGCTGCAAAAGGCATCCCAAAGAGAGCGCAAAACTGCCACAACATGGCTGTCTCCACCACTTTTTCCTTGGGACCTTCCCTAACCCTAGGCTGATTTACCTGCCTAGGGTTAGGGTTAGGGTTGAGCCTAGGGTTAGGGTTTCTCAAACCAGGAAGCCCTGAGCTCCAGGCACACTGCAGCTGCAAAAGGCATCCCAAAGAGAGCGCAAAACTGCCACAACATGGCTGTCTCCACCCCTTTTTCCTTTGGACCTTCCGTAACCCTAGGCTGATTTACCTGCCTAGGGTTAGGGTTAGGGTTGAGCCTAGGGTTAGGGTTTCTTAAACCAGGAAGCCCTGAGCTCCAGGCACACTGCAGCTGCAAAAGTCATCCCAAAGAGAGTGCAAAACTGCCACAACATGGCTGTCTCCACTGTTGTTTCCTTGTGATGTTACTTAACCCTAGGTGATTTACTTGCCTATGGAAAATTTTATTACAGAACCTAGGGTTAGGGTTTCTTAAACGAGGAAGCCCTGATCTCCAGGCACACTGCATCCGCAAAGGCATCCCAAAGAGAGCGCAAAACTGCCACAACATGGCTTTCTCCACCCCTTCTTCCTTGGGACCTTCCCTAACTATAGGCTCATTTACCTGCCTAGGGTTAGGGTTAGGGTTGAGCCTAGGGTTAGGGTTTCTCAAACCACGAAGCCCTGGCTCCAGGCACACTGCAGCTGCAAAAGGCATCCCAAAGAGTGTGTAAAAATGCCACAACATGGCTGTCTCCACCCCTTTTTCCTTTGGACCTTCCCTAACCCTAGGCTGATTTACCTGCCAAGGGTTAGGGTTAGGGTTGAGCCTAGGGTTAGGGTTTCTTAAACCAGGAAGCTCTGAGCTCCAGGCACACTGCAGCTGCAAAAGGCATCCCAAAGAGAGCGCAAAACTGCCACAAGATGGCTGTCTCCAGCCCTTTTTCCTTGGGACCTTCCCTAAACCTAGGCTGATTTACCTGCCTAGGGTTAGGGTTAGGGTTGAGCCTAGGGTTAGGGTTTCTTAAACCAGGAAGCCCTGAGCTCCAGGCACACTGCAGCTGCAAAAGGCATCCCAAAGAGAGCGCAAAACTGCCACAACATGGCTATCTCCACCCCTTTTTCCTTGGGACCTTCCCTAACCCTAGGCTGATTTACCTGCCTAGGGTTAGGGTTAGGGTTGAGCCTAGGGATAGGGTTTCTTAAACCAGGAAGCCCTGAGCTCCAGGCAAACTGGAGCTGCAAAAAGCATCCCAAAGAGAGCGCAAAACTGCCACAACATGGCTGTCTCCACTGTTTTTTCCTTGGGATGTTACTTAACCCTAGGTGATTTACTTGCCTATGGAAAAAGTTATTACAGAACGTAGGGTTAGGGTTTCTTAAACCAGGAAGCCCTGAGCTCCAGGCACACTGCAGCTGCAAAGGCATCCCAAAGAGAGCGCAAAACTGCCACAACATGGCTTTCTCCACCCCTTCTTCCTTGGGACCTTCCCTAACCATATGCGGATTTACCTGCCTAGGGTTAGGGTTAGGGTTGAGCCTAGGGTTAGGGTTTCTCAAACCAGGAAGCCCTGAGCTCCAGGCACACTGCAGCTGCAAAAGGCATCCCAAAGAGAGCGCAAAACTGCCACAACATGGCTGTCTCCACTGTTTTTTCCTTGTGATGTTACTTAACCCTAGGTGATTTATTTGCCTATGGAAAGGGTTATTACAGAGCCTAGAGTTAGGGTTTCTTAAACCAGGAAGCCCTGAGCTCCAGGCACACTGCAGCTGCAAAAGGCATCCCAAAGAGAGCGCAAAACTGCCACAACATGGCTGTCTCCACCCCTTTTTCCTTGGGACCTTCCCTAACCCTAGGTTGATTTACCTGTCTAGGGTTACGGTTAGGGTTGAGCCTAGGGTTAGGGTTTCTCAAACCAGGTAGCCCTGAGCTCCAGGCACACTGCAGCTGCAAAAGGCATCCCAAAGAGAGCGCAAAACTGCCACAACATGGCTGTCTCCACTGTTTTTTCCTTGTGATGTTACTTAACCCTAGGTGATTTACTTGCCTATGGAAAAGGTTATTACAGAGCCTAGAGTTAGGGTTACTTAAACCAGGAAGCCCTGAGCTCCAGGCACACTGCAGCTGCAAAAGGCATCCCAAAGAGAGCGCAAAACTGCCACAACATGGCTGTCTCCACCCCTTTTTCCTTGGGACCTTCCCTTACCCTAGGCTGATTTACCTGCCTAGGGTTAGGGTTAGGGTTGAGCCTAGGGTTAGGGTTTCTCAAACCAGGAAGCCCTGAGCTCCAGGCACACTGCAGCTGCAAAAGGCATCCCAAAGAGAGCGCAAAACTGCCACAACATGGCTGTCTCCACCCCTTTTTCCTTTGGACCTTCCGTAACCCTAGGCTGATTTACCTGCCTAGGGTTAGGGTTAGGGTTGAGCCTAGGGTTAGGGTTTCTTAAACCAGGAAGCCCTGAGCTCCAGGCACACTGCAGCTGCAAAAGTCATCCCAAAGAGAGTGCAAAACTGCCACAACATGGCTGTCTCCACTGTTGTTTCCTTGTGATGTTACTTAACCCTAGGTGATTTACTTGCCTATGGAAAATTTTATTACAGAACCTAGGGTTAGGGTTTCTTAAACGAGGAAGCCCTGATCTCCAGGCACACTGCATCCGCAAAGGCATCCCAAAGAGAGCGCAAAACTGCCACAACATGGCTGTCTCCACCCCTTTTTCCTTGGGACCTTCCGTAACTCTAGGCTCATTTACCTGCCTAGGGTTAGGGTTAGGGTTGAGCCTAGGGTTAGGGTTTCTCAAACCACGAAGCCCTGGCTCCAGGCACACTGCAGCTGCAAAAGGCATCCCAAAGAGGGTGTAAAAATGCCACAACATGGCTGTCTCCACCCCTTTTTCCTTTGGACCTTCCCTAACCCTAGGCTGATTTACCTGCCAAGGGTTAGGGTTAGGGTTGAGCCTAGGGTTAGGGTTTCTTAAACCAGGAAGCTCTGAGCTCCAGGCACACTGCAGCTGCAAAAGGCATCCCAAAGAGAGCGCAAAACTGCCACAACATGGCTGTCTCCACCCCTTTTTCCTTGGGACCTTCCCTAAACCTAGGCTGATTTACCTGCCTAGGGTTAGGGTTAGGGTTGAGCCTAGGGTTAGGGTTTCTTAAACCAGGAAGCCCTGAGCTCCAGGCACACTGCAGCTGCAAAAGGCATCCCAAAGAGAGCGCAAAACTGCCACAACATGGCTATCTCTAGCCCTTTTTCCTTGGGACCTTCCCTAACCCTAGGCTGATTTACCTGCCTAGGGTTAGGGTTAGGGTTGAGCCTAGGGATAGGGTTTCTTAAACCAGGAAGCCCTGAGCTCCAGGCAAACTGGAGCTGCAAAAAGCATCCCAAAGAGAGCGCAAAACTGCCACAACATGGCTGTCTCCACTGTTTTTTCCTTGGGATGTTACTTAACCCTAGGTGATTTACTTGCCTATTGAAAAAGTTATTACAGAACGTAGGGTTAGGGTTTCTTAAACCAGGAAGCCCTGAGCTCCAGGCACACTGCAGCTGCAAAGGCATCCCAAAGAGAGCGCAAAACTGCCACAACATGGCTTTCTCCACCCCTTCTTCCTTGGGACCTTCCCTAACCATAGGCGGATTTACCTGCCTAGGGTTAGGGTTAGGGTTGAGCCTAGGGTTAGGGTTTCTCAAACCACGAAGCCCTGGCTCCAGGCACACTGCAGCTGCAAAAGGCATCCCAAAGAGAGTGTAAAATTGCCACAACATGGCTGTCTCCACCCCTTTTTCCTTGGGACCTTCCCTAACCCTAGGCTGATTTACCTGCCAAGGGTTAGGGTTAGGGTTGAGCCTAGGGTTAGGGTTTCTTAAACCAGGAAGCTCTGAGCTCCAGGCACACTGCAGCTGCAAAAGGCATCCCAAAGAGAGCGCAAAACTGCCACAACATGGCTGTCTCCACCCCTTTTTCCTTGGGACCTTCCCTAAACCTAGGCGGATTTACCTGCCTAGGGTTAGGGTTAGGGTTGAGCCTAGGGTTAGGGTTTCTCAAACCAGGAAGCCCTGAGCTCCAGGCACACTGCAGCTGCAAAAGGCATCCCAAAGAGAGCGCAAAACTGCCACAACATGGCTGTCTCCACCTCTTTTTCCTTGGGACCTTCCTTAACCCTAGCCTGATTTACCTGCCTAGGGTTAGGGTAAGGGTTGAGCCTAGGGTTAGGGTTTCTCAAACCAGGAAGCCCTGGCTCCAGGCACACTGCAGCTGCAAAAGGCATCCCAAAGAGAGCGCAAAACTGCCACAAGATGGCTGTCTCCAGCCCTTTTTCCTTGGGACCTTCCCTAACCCTAGGCTGATTTACGTGCCTAGGGTTAGGGTTAGGGTTGAGCCTAGGGTTAGGGTTTCTCAAACCAGGAAGCCCTGGCTCCAGGCACACTGCAGCTGCAAAAGGCATCCCAAAGAGAGCGCAAAACTGCCACAACATGGCTGTCTCCACCCCTTTTTCCTTTGGACCTTCCGTAACCCTAGGCTGATTTACCTGCCTAGGGTTAGGGTTAGGGTTGAGCCTAGGGTTAGGGTTTCTTAAACCAGGAAGCCCTGAGCTCCAGGCACACTGCAGCTGCAAAAGTCATCCCAAAGAGAGTGCAAAACTGCCACAACATGGCTGTCTCCACTGTTGTTTCCTTGTGATGTTACTTAACCCTAGGTGATATACTTGCCGATGGAAAATTTTATTACAGAACCTAGGGTTAGGGTTTCTTAAACGAGGAAGCCCTGACCTCCAGGCACACTGCATCCGCAAAGGCATCCCAAAGAGAGCGCAAAACTGCCACAACATGGCTGTCTCCACCCCTTCTTCCTTGGGACCTTCCGTAACTCTAGGCTCATTTACCTGCCTAGGGTTAGGGTTAGGGTTGAGCCTAGGGTTAGGGTTTCTCAAACCACGAAGCCCTGGCTCCAGGCACACTGCAGCTGCAAAAGGCATCCCAAAGAGTGTGTAAAAATGCCACAACATGGCTGTCTCCACCCCTTTTTCCTTTGGACCTTCCCTAACCCTAGGCTGATTTACCTGCCTAGGGTTAGGGTTGAGCCTAGGGATAGGGTTTCTTAAACCAGGAAGCCCTGAGCTCCAGGCAAACTGGAGCTGCAAAAAGCATCCCAAAGAGAGCGCAAAACTGCCACAACATGGCTGTCTCCACTGTTTTTTCCTTGGGATGTTACTTAACCCTAGGTGATTTACTTGCCTATGGAAAAAGTTATTACAGAACGTAGGGTTAGGGTTTCTTAAACCAGGAAGCCCTGAGCTCCAGGCACACTGCAGCTGCAAAGGCATCCCAAAGAGAGCGCAAAACTGCCACAACATGGCTTTCTCCACCCCTTCTTCCTTGGGACCTTCCCTAACCATAGGCGGATTTACCTGCCTAGGGTTAGGGTTAGGGTTGAGCCTAGGGTTAGGGTTTCTCAAACCAGGAAGCCCTGAGCTCCAGGCACACTGCAGCTGCAAAAGGCATCCCAAAGAGAGCGCAAAACTGCCACAACATGGCTGTCTCCACTGTTTTTTCCTTGTGATGTTACTTAACCCTAGGTGATTTATTTGCCTATGGAAAGGGTTATTACAGAGCCTAGAGTTAGGGTTTCTTAAACCAGGAAGCCCTGAGCTCCAGGCACACTGCAGCTGCAAAAGGCATCCCAAAGAGAGCGCAAAACTGCCACAACATGGCTGTCTCCACCCCTTTTTCCTTGGGACCTTCCCTAACCCTAGGTTGATTTACCTGTCTAGGGTTACGGTTAGGGTTGAGCCTAGGGTAAGGGTTTCTCAAACCAGGTAGCCCTGAGCTCCAGGCACACTGCAGCTGCAAAAGGCATCCCAAAGAGAGCGCAAAACTGCCACAACATGGCTGTCTCCACTGTTTTTTCCTTGTGATGTTACTTAACCCTAGGTGATTTACTTGCCTATGGAAAAGGTTATTACAGAGCCTAGAGTTAGGGTTACTTAAACCAGGAAGCCCTGAGCTCCAGGCACACTGCAGCTGCAAAAGGCATCCCAAAGAGAGCGCAAAACTGCCACAACATGGCTGTCTCCACCCCTTTTTCCTTGGGACCTTCCCTTACCCTAGGCTGATTTACCTGCCTAGGGTTAGGGTTAGGGTTGACCCTAGGGTTAGGGTTTCTTAAACCAGGAAGCCCTGAGCTCCAGGCACACTGCAGCTGCAAAAGGCATCCCAAAGAGAGCGCAAAACTGCCACAACATGGCTGTCTCCACCCCTTTTTCCTTTGGACCTTCCGTAACCCTAGGCTGATTTACCTGCCTAGGGTTAGGGTTAGGGTTGAGCCTAGGGTTAGGGTTTCTTAAACCAGGAAGCCCTGAGCTCCAGGCACACTGCAGCTGCAAAAGTCATCCCAAAGAGAGTGCAAAACTGCCACAACATGGCTGTCTCCACTGTTGTTTCCTTGTGATGTTACTTAACCGTAGGTGATTTACTTGCCTATGGAAAATTTTATTACAGAACCTAGGGTTAGGGTTTCTTAAACGAGGAAGCCCTGATCTCCAGGCACACTGCATCCGCAAAGGCATCCCAAAGAGAGCGCAAAACTGCCACAACATGGCTTTCTCCACCCCTACTTCCTTGGGACCTTCCCTAACTCTAGGCTCATTTACCTGCCTAGGGTTAGGGTTAGGGTTGAGCCTAGGGTTAGGGTTTCTCAAACCACGAAGCCCTGGCTCCAGGCACACTGCAGCTGCAAAAGGCATCCCAAAGAGAGTGTAAAATTGCCACAACATGGCTGTCTCCACCCCTTTTTCCTTTGGACCTTCCCTAACCCTAGGCTGATTTACCTGCCAAGGGTTAGGGTTAGGGTTGAGCCTAGGGTTAGGGTTTCTTAAACCAGGAAGCTCTGAGCTCCAGGCACACTGCAGCTGCAAAAGGCATCCCAAAGAGAGCGCAAAACTGCCACAACATGGCTGTCTCCACCCCTTTTTCCTTGGGACCTTCCCTAAACCTAGGCTGATTTACCTGCCTAGGGTTAGGGTTAGGGTTGAGCCTAGAGTTAGGGTTTCTTAAACCAGGAAGCCCTGAGCTCCAGGCACACTGCAGCTGCAAAAGGCATCCCAAAGAGAGCGCAAAACTGCCACAACATGGCTGTCTCCACCTCTTTTTCCTTGGGACCTTCCCTAACCCTAGGCTGATTTACCTGCCTAGGGTTAGGGTTAGGGTTGAGCCTAGGGTTAGCGTTTCTCAAACCAGGAAGCCCTGGCTCCAGGCACACTGCAGCTGCAAAAGGCATCCCAAAGAGAGCGCAAAACTGCCACAAGATGGCTGTCTCCAGCCCTTTTTCCTTGGGACCTTCCCTAACCCTAGGCTGATTTACGTGCCTAGGGTTAGGGTTAGGGTTGAGCCTAGGGTTAGGGTTTCTCAAACCAAAAAGCCCTGGCTCCAGGCACACTGCAGCTGCAAAAGGCATCCCAAAGAGAGCGCAAAACTGCCACAACATGGCTGTCTCCACCCCTTTTTCCTTTGGACCTTCCGTAACCCTAGGCTGATTTACCTGCCTAGGGTTAGGGTTAGGGTTGAGCCTAGGGTTAGGGTTTCTTAAACCAGGAAGCCCTGAGCTCCAGGCACACTGCAGCTGCAAAAGTCATCCCAAAGAGAGTGCAAAACTGCCACAACATGGCTGTCTCCACTGTTGTTTCCTTGTGATGTTACTTAACCCTAGGTGATTTACTTGCCTATGGAAAATTTTATTACAGAACCTAGGGTTAGGGTTTCTTAAACGAGGAAGCCCTGATCTCCAGGCACACTGCATCCGCAAAGGCATCCCAAAGAGAGCGCAAAACTGCCACAACATGGCTTTCTCCACCCCTTCTTCCTTGGGACCTTCCCTAACCCTAGGCTGATTTACCTGCCAAGGGTTAGGGTTAGGGTTGAGCCTAGGGTTAGGGTTTCTTAAACCAGGAAGCTCTGAGCTCCAGGCACACTGCAGCTGCAAAAGGCATCCCAAAGAGAGCGCAAAACTGCCACAACATGGCTGTCTCCACCCCTTTTTCCTTGGGACCTTCCCTAACCCTAGGCTGATTTACCTGCCTAGGGTTAGGGTTAGGGTTGAGCCTAGGGTTAGGGTTTCTTAAACCAGGAAGCCCTGAGCTCCAGGCACACTGCAGCTGCAAAAGGCATCCCAAAGAGAGCGCAAAACTGCCACAACATGGCTATCTCTAGCCCTTTTTCCTTGGGACCTTCCCTAACCCTAGGCTGATTTACCTGCCTAGGGTTAGGGTTAGGGTTGAGCCTAGGGATAGGGTTTCTTAAACCAGGAAGCCCTGAGCTCCAGGCAAACTGGAGCTGCAAAAAGCATCCCAAAGAGAGCGCAAAACTGCCACAACATGGCTGTCTCCACTGTTTTTTCCTTGGGATGTTACTTAACCCTAGGTGATTTACTTGCCTATGGAAAAAGTTATTACAGAACGTAGGGTTAGGGTTTCTTAAACCAGGAAGCCCTGAGCTCCAGGCACACTGCAGCTGCAAAGGCATCCCAAAGAGAGCGCAAAACTGCCACAACATGGCTTTCTCCACCCCTTCTTCCTTGGGACCTTCCCTAACCATAGGCGGATTTACCTGCCTAGGGTTAGGGTTAGGGTTGAGCCTAGGGTTAGGGTTTCTCAAACCAGGAAGCCCTGAGCTCCAGGCACACTGCAGCTGCAAAAGGCATCCCAAAGAGAGCGCAAAACTGCCACAACATGGCTGTCTCCACTGTTTTTTCCTTGTGATGTTACTTAACCCTAGGTGATTTATTTGCCTATGGAAAGGGTTATTACAGAGCCTAGAGTTAGGGTTTCTTAAACCAGGAAGCCCTGAGCTCCAGGCACACTGCAGCTGCAAAAGGCATCCCAAAGAGAGCGCAAAACTGCCACAACATGGCTGTCTCCACCCCTTTTTCCTTGGGACCTTCCCTAACCCTAGGTTGATTTACCTGTCTAGGGTTACGGTTAGGGTTGAGCCTAGGGTTAGGGTTTCTCAAACCAGGTAGCCCTGAGCTCCAGGCACACTGCAGCTGCAAAAGGCATCCCAAAGAGAGCGCAAAACTGCCACAACATGGCTGTCTCCACTGTTTTTTCCTTGTGATGTTACTTAACCCTAGGTGATTTACTTGCCTATGGAAAATTTTATTACAGAACCTAGGGTTAGGGTTTCTTAAACGAAGCCCTGATCTCCAGGCACACTGCATCCGCAAAGGCATCCCAAAGAGAGCGCAAAACTGCCACAACATGGCTTTCTCCACCCCTTCTTCCTTGGGACCTTCCCTAACTCTAGGCTCATTTACCTGCCTAGGGTTAGGGTTAGGGTTGAGCCTAGGGTTAGGGTTTCTCAAACCACGAAGCCCTGGCTCCAGGCACACTGCAGCTGCAAAAGGCATCCCAAAGAGCGTGTAAAATTGCCACAACATGGCTGTCTCCACCCCTATTTCCTTGGGACCTTCCCTAACCCTAGGCTGATTTACCTGCCAAGGGTTAGGGTTAGGGTTGAGCCTAGGGTTAGGGTTTCTTAAACCAGGAAGCTCTGAGCTCCAGGCACACTGCAGCTGCAAAAGGCATCCCAAAGAGAGCGCAAAACTGCCACAACATGGCTGTCTCCACCCCTTTTTCCTTGGGACCTTCCCTAAACCTAGGCGGATTTACCTGCCTAGGGTTAGGGTTAGGGTTGAGCCTAGGGTTAGGGTTTCTCAAACCACGAAGCCCTGGCTCCAGGCACACTGCAGCTGCAAAAGGCATCCCAAAGAGCGTGTAAAATTGCCACAACATGGCTGTCTCCACCCCTATTTCCTTGGGACCTTCCCTAACCCTAGGCTGATTTACCTGCCAAGGGTTAGGGTTAGGGTTGAGCCTAGGGTTAGGGTTTCTTAAACCAGGAAGCTCTGAGCTCCAGGCACACTGCAGCTGCAAAAGGCATCCCAAAGAGAGCGCAAAACTGCCACAACATGGCTGTCTCCACCCCTTTTTCCTTGGGACCTTCCCTAAACCTAGGCTGATTTACCTGCCTAGGGTTAGGGTTAGGGTTGAGCCTAGGGTTAGGGTTTCTCAAACCAGGAAGCCCTGAGCTCCAGGCACACTGCAGCTGCAAAAGGCATCCCAAAGAGAGCGCAAAACTGCCACAACATGGCTGTCTCAACCCCTTTTTCCTTGGGACCTTCCCTAAACACAGCCTGATTTACCTGCCTAGGGTTAGGGTTAGGGTTGAGCCTAGGGTTAAGGTTTCTCAAACCAGGAAGCCCTGGCTCCAGGCACACTGCAGCTGCAAAAGGCATCCCAAAGAGAGCGCAAAACTGCCACAACATGGCTGTCTCCACCCCTTTTTCCTTTGGACCTTCCGTAACCCTAGGCTGATTTACCTGCCTAGGGTTAGGGTTAGGGTTGAGCCAAGGGTTAGGGTTTCTTAAACCAGGAAGCCCTGAGCTCCAGGCACACTGCAGCTGCAAAAGGCATCCCAAAGAGAGCGCAAAACTGCCACAACATGGCTGTCTCCACTGTTGTTTCCTTGTGATGTTACTTAACCATAGGTGATTTACCTGCCTATGGAAAAGGTTCTTACAGAGCCTAGAGTTAGGGTTTCTTAAACCAGGAAGCCCTGAGCTCCAGGCACACTGCAGCTGCAAAAGGCATCCCAAAGAGAGCGCAAAACTGCCACAACATGGCTGTCCCCACTGTTTTTTCCTTGGGATGTAACTTAACCCTAGGTGATTTACTTGCCTATGGAAAAGGTTATTACAGAGCCTAGGGTTAGGTTTTCTTAAACGAGGAAGCCGTGATCTCCAGGCACACTGCAGCTGCAAAAGGCATCCCAAAGAGAGCGCAAAACTGCCACAACATGGCTGTCTCCACCCCTTTTTCCTTGGGACCTTCCCTAACCCTAGGCTGATTTACCTGCCTAGGGTTAGGGTTAGGGTTGAGCCTAGGGTTAGGGTTTCTCAAACCAGGAAGCTCTGAGCTCCAGGCTCACTGCAGCTGCAAAAGGCATCCCAAAGAGAGCGCAAAACTGCCACAACATGGCTGTCTCCACCCCTTTTTCCTTTGGAACTTCCCTAACCCTAGGCTGATTTACCTGCCTAGGGTTAGGGTTAGGGTTGAGCCTAGGGTTAGGGTTTCTCAAACCAGGAAGCTCTGAGCTCCAGGCACACTGCAGCTGCAAAAGGCATCCCAAAGAGAGCGCAAAACTGCCACAACATGGCTGTCTCCACCCCTTTTTCCTTGGGACCTTCCCTAACCCTAGGCTGATTTACCTGCCTAGGGTTAGGGTTAGGGTTGAGCCTAGGGTCAGGGTTTCTTAAACCAGGAAGCCCTGAGTTCCAGGCACACTGCAGCTGCAAAAGGCATCCCAAAGAGAGCGCAAAACTGCCACAACATGGCTGTCTCCACCCCTTTTTCCTTGGGACCTTCCCTAACCCTAGCCTGATTTACCTGCCTAGGGTTAGGGTTAGGGTTGAGCCTAGGGTTAGGGTTTCTTAAACCAGGAAGCCCTGAGCTCCAGGCAAACTGCAGCTGCAAAAGGCATCCCAAAGAGAGCGCAAAACTGCCACAAGATGGCTGTCTCCACTGTTTTTTCCTTGGGATGTTACTTAACCCTAGGTGATTTACTTGCCTATGGAAAATGTTATTACAGAACCTAGGGTTAGGGTTTCTTAAACGAGGAAGCCCTGATCTCCAGGCACACTGCATCCGCAAAGGCATCCCAAAGAGAGCGCAAAACTGCCACAACATGGCTTTCTCCACCCCTTCTTCCTTGGGACCTTCCCTAACCCTAGGCGGATTTACCTGCCTAGGGTTAGGGTTAGGGTTGAGCCTAGGGTTAGGGTTTCTCAAACCAGGAAGCCCTGAGCTCCAGGCACACTGCAGCTGCAAAAGGCATCCCAAAGAGAGCGCAAAACTGCCACAACATGGCTGTCTCCACCTCTTTTTCCTTGGGACCTTCCCTAACCCTAGGCTGATTTACCTGCCTAGGGTTAGGGTTAGGGTTGAGCCTAGGGTTAGGGTTTCTCAAACCAGGAAGCCCTGGCTCCAGGCACACTGCAGCTGCAAAAGGCATCCCAAAGAGAGCGCAAAACTGCCACAACATGGCTGTCTCCACCCCTATTTCCTTGGGACCTTCCGTAACCCTAGGCTGATTTACCTGCCTAGGGTTAGGGTTAGGGTTGAGCCTAGGGTTAGGTTTTCTTAAACGAGGAAGCCGTGATCTCCAGGCACACTGCATCCGCAAAGGCATCCCAAAGAGAGCGCAAAACTGCCACAACATGGCTTTCTCCACCCCTTCTTCCTTGGGACCTTCCCTAACCCTAGGCTGATTTACCTGCCTAGGGTTAGGGTTAGGGTTGAGCCTAGGGTTAGGGTTTCTCAAACCAGGAAGCCCTGAGCTCCAGGCACACTGCAGCTGCAAAAGGCATCCCAAAGAGAGCGCAAAACTGCCACAACATGGCTGTCTCCACTGTTTTACCTTGGGATGTTACTTAACCCTAGGTGATTTACTTGCCTAAGGAAAAGGTTATTACAGAGCCTAGGGTTAGGGTTTCTTAAACGAGGAAGCCCTGATCTCCAGGCACACTGCAGCTGCAAAAGGCATCCCAAAGAGAGCGCAAAACTGCCACAACATGGCTGTCTCCACCCCTTTTTCCTTGGGACCTTGCCTAACCCTAGGCTGATTTACCTGCCTAGGGTTAGGGTTAGGGTTGAGCCTAGGTTTAGGGTTTCTCAAACCAGGAAGCCCTGAGCTCCAGGCACACTGCAACTGCAAAAGGCATCCCAAAGAGAGCGCAAAACTGCCACAACATGGCTGTCTCCACCCCTTTTTCCTTGGGACCTTCCCTAACCCTAGGCTGATTTACCTGCCTAGGGTTAGGGTTAGGGTTGAGCCTACGGTTAGGGTTTCTCAAACCAGGAAGCCCTGAGCTCCAGGAACACTGCAGCTGCAAAAGGCATCCCAAAGAGAGCGCAAAACTGCCACAACATGGCTGTCTCCACTGTTTTTTCCTTGTTATGTTACTTAAGCCTAGGTGATTTACTTGCCTATGGAAAATGTTATTACAGAACCTAGGGTTAGGGTTTCTTAAACGAGGAAGCCCTGATCTCCAGGCACACTGCATCCGCAAAGGCATCCCAAAGAGAGCGCAAAACTGCCACAACATGGCTTTCTCCACCCCTTCTTCCTTGGGACCTTCCCTAACCCTAGGCGGATTTACCTGCCTAGGGTTAGGGTTAGGGTTGAGCCTAGGGTTAGGGTTTCTCAAACCAGGAAGCCCTGAGCTCCAGGCACACTGCAGCTGCAAAAGGCATCCCAAAGAGAGCGCAAAACTGCCACAACATGGCTGTCTCCACCTCTTTTTCCTTGGGACCTTCCCTAACCCTAGGCTGATTTACCTGCCTAGGGTTAGGGTTAGGGTTGAGCCTAGGGTTAGGGTTTCTCAAACCAGGAAGCCCTGGCTCCAGGCACACTGCAGCTGCAAAAGGCATCCCAAAGAGAGCGCAAAACTGCCACAACATGGCTGTCTCCACCCCTATTTCCTTGGGACCTTCCGTAACCCTAGGCTGATTTACCTGCCTAGGGTTAGGGTTAGGGTTGAGCCTAGGGTTAGGTTTTCTTAAACGAGGAAGCCGTGATCTCCAGGCACACTGCATCCGCAAAGGCATCCCAAAGAGAGCGCAAAACTGCCACAACATGGCTTTCTCCACCCCTTCTTCCTTGGGACCTTCCCTAACCCTAGGCTGATTTACCTGCCTAGGGTTAGGGTTAGGGTTGAGCCTAGGGTTAGGGTTTCTCAAACCAGGCAGCCCTGAGCTCCAGGCACACTGCAGCTGCAAAAGGCATCCCAAAGAGAGCGCAAAACCGCCACAACATGGCTGTCTCCACTGTTTTTTCCTTGTTATGTTACTTAAGCCTAGGTGATTTACTTGCCTATGGAAAAGGCTATTATAGAGCCTAGAGTTAGGGTTTCTTAAACCAGGAAGCCCTGAGCTCCAGGCACACTGCAGCTGCAAAAGGCATCCCAAAGAGAGCGCAAAACTGCCACAACATGGCTGTCTCCACCCCTTTTTCCTTGGGACCTTCCCTAACCCTAGGCTGATTTACCTGCCTAGGGTTAGGGTTAGGGTTGAGCCTAGGGTTAGGGTTTCTCAAACCAGGAAGCCCTGGCTCCAGGCACACTGCAGCTGCAAAAGGCATCCCAAAGAGAGCGCAAAACTGCCACAACATGGCTGTCTCCACCCCTTTTTCCTTTGGACCTTCCGTAACCCTAGGCTGATTTACCTGCCTAGGGTTAGGGTTAGGGTTGAGCCAAGGGTTAGGGTTTCTTAAACCAGGAAGCCCTGATCTCCAGGCACACTGCAGCTGCAAAAGGCATCCCAAAGAGAGCGCAAAACTGCCACAACATGGCTGTCTCCACTGTTGTTTCCTTGTGATGTTACTTAACCCTAGGTGATTTACTTGCCTATGGAAAATGTTATTACAGAACCTAGGGTTAGGGTTTCTTAAACGAGGAAGCCCTGAGCTCCAGGCACACTGCAGCTGCAAAAGGCATCCCAAAGAGAGCGCAAAACTGCCACAACATGGCTGTCTCCACTGTTTTTTCCTTGGGATGTAACTTAACCCTAGGTGATTTACTTGCCTATGGAAAAGGTTATTACAGAGCCTAGGGTTAGGTTTTCTTAAACGAGGAAGCCGTGATCTCCAGGCACACTGCAGCTGCAAAAGGCATCCCAAAGAGAGCGCAAAACTGCCACAACATGGCTGTCTCCACCCCTTTTTCCTTGGGACCTTCCCTAACCCTAGGCTGATTTACCTGCCTAGGGTTAGGGTTAGGGTTGAGCCTAGGGTCAGGGTTTCTTAAACCAGGAAGCCCTGAGTTCCAGGCACACTGCAGCTGCAAAAGGCATCCCAAAGAGAGCGCAAAACTGCCACAACATGGCTGTCTCCACCCCTTTTTCCTTGGGACCTTCCCTAACCCTAGCCTGATTTACCTGCCTAGGGTTAGGGTTAGGGGTGAGCCTAGGGTTAGGGTTTCTTAAACCAGGAAGCCCTGAGCTCCAGGCAAACTGCAGCTGCAAAAGGCATCCCAAAGAGAGGGCAAAACTGCCACAACATGGCTGTCGCCACTGTTGTTTCCTTGGGATGTTACTTAACCCTAGGTGATTTACTTGCCTATGGAAAATGTTATTACAGAACCTAGGGTTAGGGTTTCTTAAACGAGGAAGCCCTGGTCTCCAGGCACACTGCATCCGCAAAGGCATCCCAAAGAGAGCGCAAAACTGCCACAACATGGCTTTCTCCACCCCTTCTTCCTTGGGACCTTCCCTAACCCTAGGCGGATTTACCTGCCTAGGGTTAGGGTTAGGGTTGAGCCTAGGGTTAGGGTTTCTCAAACCAGGAAGCCCTGAGCTCCAGGCACACTGCAGCTGCAAAAGGCATCCCAAAGAGAGCGCAAAACTGCCACAACATGGCTGTCTCCACCTCTTTTTCCTTGGGACCTTCCCTAACCCTAGGCTGATTTACCTGCCTAGGGTTAGGGTTAGGGTTGAGCCTAGGGTTAGGGTTTCTCAAACCAGGAAGCCCTGGCTCCAGGCACACTGCAGCTGCAAAAGGCATCCCAAAGAGAGCGCAAAACTGCCACAACATGGCTGTCTCCACCCCTATTTCCTTGGGACCTTCCGTAAACCTAGGCTGATTTACCTGCCTAGGGTTAGGGTTAGGGTTGAGCCTAGGGTTACGTTTTCTTAAACGAGGAAGCCGTGATCTCCAGGCACACTGCATCCGCAAAGGCGTCCCAAAGAGAGCGCAAAACTGCCACAACATGGCTTTCTCCACCCCTTCTTCCTTGGGACCTTCCCTAACCCTAGGCTGATTTACCTGCCTAGGGTTAGGGTTAGGGTTGAGCCTAGGGTTAGGGTTTCTCAAACCAGGAAGCCCTGAGCTCCAGGCACACTGCAGCTGCAAAAGGCATCCCAAAGAGAGCGCAAAACTGCCACAACATGGCTGTCTCCACTCTTTTACCTTGGGATGTTACTTAACCCTAGGTGATTTACTTGCCTAAGGAAAAGGTTATTACAGAGCCTAGGGTTAGGGTTTCTTAAACGAGGAAGCCCTGATCTCCAGGCACACTGCAGCTGCAAAAGGCATCCCAAAGAGAGCGCAAAACTGCCACAACATGGCTGTCTCCACCCCTTTTTCCTTGGGACCTTCCCTAACCCTAGGCTGATTTACCTGCCTAGGGTTAGGGTTAGGGTTGAGCCTACGGTTAGGGTTTCTCAAACCAGGAAGCCCTGAGCTCCAGGCACACTGCAGCTGCAAAAGGCATCCCAAAGAGAGCGCAAAACTGCCACAACATGGCTGTCTCCACTGTTTTTTCCTTGTTATGTTACTTAAGCCTAGGTGATTTACTTGCCTATGGAAAAGGCTATTACAGAGCCTAGAGTTAGGGTTTCTTAAACCAGGAAGCCCTGAGCTCCAGGCACACTGCAGCTGCAAAAGGCATCCCAAAGAGAGCGCAAAACTGCCACAACATGGCTGTCTCCACCCCTTTTTCCTTGGGACCTTCCCTAACCCTAGGCTGATTTACCTGCCTAGGGTTAGGGTTAGGGTTGAGCCTAGGGTTAGGGTTTCTCAAACCAGGAAGCCCTGGCTCCAGGCACACTGCAGCTGCAAATGGCATCCCAAAGAGAGCGCAAAACTGCCACAACATGGCTGTCTCCACCCCTTTTTCCTTTGGACCTTCCGTAACCCTAGGCTGATTTACCTGCCTAGGGTTAGGTTTAGGGTTGAGCCAAGGGTTAGGGTTTCTTAAACCAGGAAGCCCTGAGCTCCAGGCACACTGCAGCTGCAAAAGGCATCCCAAAGAGAGCGCAAAACTGCCACAACATGGCTGTCTCCACTGTTGTTTCCTTGTGATGTTACTTAACCCTAGGTGATTTACTTGCCTATGGAAAATGTTATTACAGAACCTAGGGTTAGGGTTTCTTAAACGAGGAAGCCCTGAGCTCCAGGCACACTGCAGCTGCAAAAGGCATCCCAAAGAGAGCGCAAAACTGCCACAACATGGCTGTCTCCACTGTTTTTTCCTTGTGATGTTACTTAACCCTAGGTGATTTATTTTCCTATGGAAAAGGTTATTACAGAGCCTAGAGTTAGGGTTTCTTAAACCAGGAAGCCCTGAGCTCCAGGCACACTGCAGCTGCAAAAGGCATCCCAAAGAGAGGGCAAAACTGCCACAACATGGCTGTCTCCACTGTTTTTTCCTTGGGATGTAACTTAACCCTAGGTGATTTACTTGCCTATGGAAAAGGTTATTACAGAGCCTAGGGTTAGGTTTTCTTAAACGAGGAAGCCATGATCTCCAGGCACACTGCAGCTGCAAAAGGCATCCCAAAGAGAGCGCAAAACTGCCACAACATGGCTGTCTCCACTGTTTTTTCCTTGGGACCTTCCCTAACCCTAGGCTGATTTACCTGCCTAGGGTTAGGGTTAGGGTTGAGCCTAGGGTTAGGGTTTCTCAAACCAGGAAGCTCTGAGTTCCAGGCTCACTGCAGCTGCAAAAGGCATCCCAAAGAGAGCGCAAAACTGCCACAACATGGCTGTGTCCACTGTTTTTTCCTTGGGATGTTGCTTAACCCTAGGTGATTTACTTGCCTATGGAAATGGTTATTACAAATTCTAGGGTTAGGGTTTCTTAAACGAGGAAGCCCTGAGCTCCAGGCACACTGCAGCTGCAAAAGGCATCCCAAAGAGAGCGCAAAACTGCCACAACATGGCTGTCTGCACCCTTTTTGCTTGGGACCTTCCCTAACCCTAGGCTGATTTACCTGCCTAGGGTTAGGGTTAGGGTTGAGCCTAGGGTTAGGGTTTCTTAAACCAGGAAGCCCTGAGCGCCAGGCACACTGCAGCTGCAAAAGGCATCCCAAAGAGAGCGCAAAACTGCCACAACATGGCTGTCTCCACTGTTTTACCTTGGGATGTTACTTAACCCTAGGTGATTTACTTGCCTATGGAAAATGTTATTACAGAACCTAGGGTTAGGGTTTCTTAAACGAGGAAGCCCTGGTCTCCAGGCACACTGCATCCGCAAAGGCATCCCAAAGAGAGCGCAAAACTGCCACAACATGGCTTTCTCCACCCCTTCTTCCTTGGGACCTTCCCTAACCCTAGGCGGATTTACCTGCCTAGGGTTAGGGTTAGGGTTGAGCCTAGGGTTAGGGTTTCTCAAACCAGGAAGCCCTGAGCTCCAGGCACACTGCAGCTGCAAAAGGCATCCCAAAGAGAGCGCAAAACTGCCACAACATGGCTGTCTCCACCTCTTTTTCCTTGGGACCTTCCCTAACCCTAGGCTGATTTACCTGCCTAGGGTTAGGGTTAGGGTTGAGCCTAGGGTTAGGGTTTCTCAAACCAGGAAGCCCTGGCTCCAGGCACACTGCAGCTGCAAAAGGCATCCCAAAGAGAGCGCAAAACTGCCACAACATGGCTGTCTCCACCCCTATTTCCTTGGGACCTTCCGTAAACCTAGGCTGATTTACCTGCCTAGGGTTAGGGTTAGGGTTGAGCCTAGGGTTACGTTTTCTTAAACGAGGAAGCCGTGATCTCCAGGCACACTGCATCCGCAAAGGCATCCCAAAGAGAGCGCAAAACTGCCACAACATGGCTTTCTCCACCCCTTCTTCCTTGGGACCTTCCCTAACCCTAGGCTGATTTACCTGCCTAGGGTTAGGGTTAGGGTTGAGCCTAGGGTTAGGGTTTCTCAAACCAGGCAGCCCTGAGCTCCAGGCACACTGCAGCTGCAAAAGGCATCCCAAAGAGAGCGCAAAACTGCCACAACATGGCTGTCTCCACTCTTTTACCTTGGGATGTTACTTAACCCTAGGTGATTTACTTGCCTAAGGAAAAGGTTATTACAGAGCCTAGGGTTAGGGTTTCTTAAACGAGGAAGCCCTGATCTCCAGGCACACTGCAGCTGCAAAAGGCATCCCAAAGAGAGCGCAAAACTGCCACAACATGGCTGTCTCCACCCCTTTTTCCTTGGGACCTTCCCTAACCCTAGGCTGATTTACCTGCCTAGGGTTAGGGTTAGGGTTGAGCCTAGGTTTAGGGTTTCTCAAACCAGGAAGCCCTGAGCTCCAGGCACACTGCAGCTGCAAAAGGCATCCCAAAGAGAGCGCAAAACTGCCACAACATGGCTGTCTCCACCCCTTTTTCCTTGGGACCTTCCCTAACCCTACGCTGATTTACCTGCCTAGGGTTAGGGTTAGGGTTGAGCCTACGGTTAGGGTTTCTCAAACCAGGAAGCCCTGAGCTCCAGGCACACTGCAGCTGCAAAAGGCATCCCAAAGAGAGCGCAAAACTGCCACAACATGGCTGTCTCCACTGTTTTTTCCTTGTTATGTTACTTAAGCCTAGGTGATTTACTTGCCTATGGAAAAGGCTATTACAGACCCTAGAGTTAGGGTTTCTTAAACCAGGAAGCCCTGAGCTCCAGGCACACTGCAGCTGCAAAAGGCATCCCAAAGAGAGCGCAAAACTGCCACAACATGGCTGTCTCCACCCCTTTTTCCTTGGGACCTTCCCTAACCCTAGGCTGATTTACCTGCCTAGGGTTAGGGTTAGGGTTGAGCCTAGGGTTAGGGTTTCTCAAACCAGGAAGCCCTGGCTCCAGGCACACTGCAGCTGCAAAAGGCATCCCAAAGAGAGCGCAAAACTGCCACAACATGGCTGTCTCCACCCCTTTTTCCTTTGGACCTTCCGTAACCCTAGGCTGATTTAGCTGCCTAGGGTTAGGTTTAGGGTTGAGCCAAGGGTTAGGGTTTCTTAAACCAGGAAGCCCTGAGCTCCAGGCACACTGCAGCTGCAAAAGGCATCCCAAAGAGAGCGCAAAACTGCCACAACATGGCTGTCTCCACTGTTGTTTCCTTGTGATGTTACTTAACCCTAGGTGATTTACTTGCCTATGGAAAATGTTATTACAGAACCTAGGGTTAGGGTTTCTTAAACGAGGAAGCCCTGAGCTCCAGGCACACTGCAGCTGCAAAAGGCATCCCAAAGAGAGCGCAAAACTGCCACAACATGGCTGTCTCCACTGTTTTTTCCTTGTGATGTTACTTAACCCTAGGTGATTTATTTTCCTATGGAAAAGGTTATTACAGAGCCTAGAGTTAGGGTTTCTTAAACCAGGAAGCCCTGAGCTCCAGGCACACTGCAGCTGCAAAAGGCATCCCAAAGAGAGCGCAAAACTGCCACAACATGGCTGTCTCCACTGTTTTTTCCTTGGGATGTAACTTAACCCTAGGTGATTTACTTGCCTATGGAAAAGGTTATTACAGAGCCTAGGGTTAGGTTTTCTTAAACGAGGAAGCCGTGATCTCCAGGCACACTGCAGCTGCAAAAGGCATCCCAAAGAGAGCGCAAAACTGCCACAACATGGCTGTCTCCACTGTTTTTTCCTTGGGACCTTCCCTAACCCTAGGCTGATTTACCTGCCTAGGGTTAGGGTTAGGGTTGAGCCTAGGGTTAGGGTTTCTCAAACCAGGAAGCTCTGAGTTCCAGGCTCACTGCAGCTGCAAAAGGCATCCCAAAGAGAGCGCAAAACTGCCACAACATGGCTGTGTCCACTGTTTTTTCCTTGGGATGTTGCTTAACCCTAGGTGATTTACTTGCCTATGGAAATGGTTATTACAGAGTCTAGGGTTAGGGTTTCTTAAACGAGGAAGCCCTGAGCTCCAGGCACACTTCAGCTGCAAAAGGCATCCCAAAGAGAGCGCAAAACTGCCACAACATGGCTGTCTCCATCCTTTTTCCTTGGGACCTTCCCTAACCCTAGGCTGATTTACCTGCCTAGGGTTAGGGTTAGGGTTGAGCCTAGGGTTAGGGTTTCTTAAACCAGGAAGCCCTGAGCGCCAGGCACACTGCAGCTGCAAAAGGCATCCCAAAGAGAGCGCAAAACTGCCACAAGATGGCTGTCTCCACTGTTTTTTCCTTGGGATGTAACTTAACCCTAGGTGATATACATGCCTATGGAAAAGGTTATTACAGAGCCTAGGGTTAGGGTTTCTTAAACGAGTATGCCCTGATCTCCAGGCACACTGCAGCTGCAAAAGGCATCCCAAAGAGAGCGCAAAACTGCCACAACATGGCTGTCTCCACTGTTTTTTCCTTGTTATGTTACTGAAGCCTAGGTGATTTACTTGCCTATGGAAAAGGTTATTACAGAGCCTAGAGTTAGGGTTTCTTAAACCAGGAAGCCCTGAGCTCCAGGCACACTGCAGCTGCAAAAGGCATCCCAAAGAGAGCGCAAAACTGCCACAACATGGCTGTCTCCACCCCTTTTTCCTTGGGACCTTCCCTAACCCTAGGCTGATTTACCTGCCTAGGGTTAGGGTTAGGGTTGAGCCTAGGGTTAGGGTTTCTCAAACCAGGAAGCCCTGAGCTCCAGGCACACTGCAGCTGCAAAAGGCATCCCAAAGAGAGCGCAAAACTGCCACAACATGGCTGTCTCCAGCCCTTTTTCCTTGAGACCTTCCCTAACCCTAGGCTGATTTACCTGCCTAGGGTTAGGGTTAGGGTTGAGGCAAGGGTTAGGGTTTCTTAAACCAGGAAGCCCTGAGCTCCAGGCACACTGCAGCTGCAAAAGGCATCCCAAAGAGAGCGCAAAACTGCCACAACATGGCTGTCTCCACTGTTGTTTCCTTGTGATGTTACTTAACCCTAGGTGATTTACTTGCCTATGGAAAATTTTATTACAGAACCTAGGGTTAGGGTTTCTTAAACCAGGAAGCCCTGATCTCCAGGCACACTGCATCCGCAAAGGCATCCCAAAGAGAGCGCAAAACTGCCACAACATGGCTTTCTCCACCCCTTCTTCCTTGGGACCTTCCCTAACTCTAGGCTCATTTACCTGCCTAGGGTTAGGGTTAGGGTTGAGCCTAGGGTTAGGGTCTCTCAAACCACGAAGCCCTGGCTCCAGGCACACTGCAGCTGCAAAAGGCATCCCAAAGAGAGTGCAAAACTGCCACAACATGGCTGTCTCCACCCCTTTTTCCTTTGGACCTTCCCTAACCCTAGGCTGATTTACCTGCCTAGGGTTAGGGTTAGGGTTGAGCCTAGGGTTAGGGTTTCTCAAACCAGGAAGCTCTGAGCTCCAGGCACACTGCAGCTGCAAAAGGCATCCCAAAGAGAGCGCAAAACTGCCACAACATGGCTGTCTCCACCCCTTTTTCCTTGGGACCTTCCCTAACCCTAGGCTGATTTACCTGCCTAGGGTTAGGGTTAGGGTTAAGCCTAGGGTTAGGGTTTCTTAAATCAGGAAGCCCTGAGCTCCAGGCACACTGCAGCTGCAACAGGCATCCCAAAGAGAGCGCAAAACTGCCACAACATGGCTGTCTCCACCCCTTTTTCCTTGGGACCTTCCCTAACCCTAGGCTGATTTACCTGCCTAGGGTTAGGGTTAGGGTTGAGCCTAGGGTTAGGGTTTCTCAAACCAGGAAGCTCTGAGCTCCAGGCACACTGCAGCTGCAAAAGGCATCCCAAAGAGAGCGCAAAACTGCCACAACATGGCTGTCTCCACCCCTTTTTCCTTGGGACCTTCCGTAACCCTAGGCTGATTTACCTGCCTAGGGTCAGGGTTAGGGTTGAGCCTTGGGTTAGGGTTTCTTAAACCAGGAAGCCCTGAGCTCCAGGCACACTGCAGCTGCAAAAGGCATCCCAAAGAGAGGGCAAAACTGCCACAACATGGCTGTCGCCACTGTTGTTTCCTTGGGATGTTACTTAACCCTAGGTGATTTACTTGCCTATGGAAAATGTTATTACAGAACCTAGGGTTAGGGTTTCTTAAACGAGGAAGCCCTGATCTCCAGGCACACTGCATCCGCAAAGGCATCCCAAAGAGAGCGCAAAACTGCCACAACATGGCTTTCTCCACTACTTCTTCCTTGGGACCTTCCCTAACCCTAAGCTGATTTACCTGCCTAGGGTTAGGGTTAGGGTTGAGCCTAGGGTTAGGGTTTCTCAAACCAGGAAGCCCTGAGCTCCAGGCACACTGCAGCTGCAAAAGGCATCCCAAAGAGAGCGCAAAACTGCCACAACATGGCTGTCTCCACTGTTTTACCTTGGGATGTTACTTAACCCTAGGTGATTTACTTGCCTAAGGAGAAGGTTATTACAGAGCCTAGGGTTAGGGTTTCTTAAACTAGGAAGCCCTGATCTCCAGGCACACTGCAGCTGCAAAAGGCATCCCAAAGAGAGCGCAAAACTGCCACAACATGGCTGTCTCTAGCCCTTTTTCCTTGGGACCTTCCCTAACCCTAGGCTGATTTACCTGCCTAGGGTTAGGGTTAGGGTTGAGCCTACGGTTAGGGTTTCTTAAACCAGGAAGCCCTGAGCTCCAGGCACACTGCAGCTGCAAAAGGCATCCCAAAGAGAGCGCAAAACTGCCACAACATGGCTGTCTCCACTGTTTTTTCCTTGTTATGTTACTTAAGCCTAGGTGATTTACTTGCCTATGGAAAAGGTTATTACAGAGCCTAGAGTTAGGGTTTCTTAAACAAGGAAGCCCTGAGCTCCAGGCACACTGCAGCTGCAAAAGGCATCCCAAAGAGAGCGCAAAACTGCCAAAACATGGCTGTCTCCACCCCTTTTTCCTTGGGACCTTCCCTAAACATAGCCTGATTTACCTGCCTAGGGTTAGGGTTAGGGTTGAGCCTAGGGTTAGGGTTTCTTAAACCAGGAAGCCCTGGCTCCAGGCACACTGCAGCTGCAAAAGGCATCCCAAAGAGAGCGCAAAACTGCCACAACATGGCTGTCTCCACTGTTTTTTCCTTGTGATGTTACTTAACCCTAGGTGATTTATTTGCCTATGGAAAAGGTTATTACAGAGCCTAGAGTAAGGGTTTCTTAAACCAGGAAGCCCTGAGCTCCAGGCACACTGCAGCTGCAAAAGGCATCCCAAAGAGAGCGCAAAACTGCCACAACATGGCTGTCTGCAGCCCTTTTTCCTTGGGACCTTCCGTAACCCTAGGCTGATTTACCTGCCTAGGGTTAGGGTTAGGGTTGAGCCAAGGGTTAGGGTTTCTCAAACCAGGAAGCCCTGAGCTCCAGGCACACTGCAGCTGCAAAAGGCATCCCAAAGAGAGCGCAAAAGTGCCACAACATGGCTGTCTCCACTGTTGTTTCCTTGTGATGTTACTTAACCCTAGGTGATTTACTTGCCTATGGAAAATTTTATTACAGAACCTAGGGTTAGGGTTTCTTAAACGAGGAAGCCCTGATCTCCAGGCACACTGCATCCGCAAAGGCATCCCAAAGAGAGCGCAAAACTGCCACAACATGGCTTTCTCCACCCCTTCTTCCTTGGGACCTTCCCTAACTCTAGGCTCATTTACCTGCCTAGGGTTAGGGTTAGGGTTGAGCCTAGGGTTAGGGTCTCTCAAACCACGAAGCCCTGGCTCCAGGCAAACTGCAGCTGCAAAAGGCATCCCAAAGAGAGTGCAAAACTGCCACAACATGGCTGTCTCCACCCCTTTTTCCTTTGGACCTTCCCTAACCCTAGGCTGATTTAGCTGCCTAGGGTTAGGGTTAGGGTTGAGCCTAGGGTTAGGGTTTCTCAAACCAGGAAGCTCTGAGCTCCAGGCACACTGCAGCTGCAAAAGGCATCCCAAAGAGAGCGCAAAACTGCCACAACATGGCTGTCGCCACTGTTGTTTCCTTGGGATGTTACTTAACCCTAGGTGATTTACTTGCCTATGGAAAATGTTATTACAGAACCTAGGATTAGGGTTTCTTAAACGAGGAAGCCCTGATCTCCAGGCACACTGCATCCGCAAAGGCATCCCAAAGAGAGCGCAAAACTGCCACAACATGGCTTTCTCCACTACTTCTTCCTTGGGACCTTCCCTAACCCTAGCCTGATTTACCTGCCTAGGGTTAGGGTTAGGGTTGAGCCTAGGGTTAGGGTTTCTCAAACCAGGAAGCCCTGAGCTCCAGGCACACTGCAGCTGCAAAAGGCATCCCAAAGAGAGCGCAAAACTGCCACAACATGGCTGTCTCCACTGTTTTACCTTGGGATGTTACTTAACCCTAGGTGATTTACTTGCCTAAGGAGAAGGTTATTACAGAGCCTAGGGTTAGGGTTTCTTAAATTAGGAAGCCCTGATCTGCAGGCACACTGCAGCTGCAAAAGGCATCCCAAAGAGAGCGCAAAACTGCCACAACATGGCTGTCTCCACCCCTTTTTCCTTGGGACCTTCCCTAACCCTAGGCTGATTTACCTGCTTAGGGTTAGGGTTAGGGTTGAGACTAGGGTTAGGGTTTCTCAAACCAGGAAGCCCTGAGCTCCAGGCACACTGCAGCTGCAAAAGGCATCCCAAAGAGAGCGCAAAACTGCCACAACATGGCTGTCTCTAGCCCTTTTTCCTTGGGACCTTCCCTAACCCTAAGTTGATTTACCTGCCTAGGGTTAGGGTTAGGGTTGAGCCTAGGGTTAGGGTTTCTTAAACCAGGAAGCCCTGATCTCCAGGCACACTGCAGCTGCAAAAGGCATCCCAAAGAGAGCGCAAAACTGCCACAACATGGCTGTCTCCACTGTTTTTTCCTTGTTATGTTACTTAAGCCAAGGTGATTTACTTGCCTATGGAAAAGGTTATTACAGAGCCTAGAGTTAGGGTTTCTTAAACCAGGAAGCCCTGAGCTCCAGGCACACTGCAGCTGCAAAAGGCATCCCAAAGAGAGCGCAAAACTGCCACAACATGGCTGTCTCCACCCCTTTTTCCTTGGGACCTTCCCTAAACATAACCTGATTTACCTGCCTAGGGTTAGGGTTAGGGGTGAGCCTAGGGTTAGGGTTTCTCAAACCAGGAAGCCCTGGCTCCAGGCACACTGCAGCTGCAAAAGGCATCCCAAAGAGAGCGCAAAACTGCCACAACATGGCTGTCTCCAGCCCTTTTTCCTTGGGACCTTCC
Source organism: Calcarius lapponicus (assembly GCA_039654755.1). Classification (NCBI taxonomy): domain Eukaryota; kingdom Metazoa; phylum Chordata; class Aves; order Passeriformes; family Fringillidae; genus Calcarius; species Calcarius lapponicus. Next base: position 20,073 of record JBBFKN010000080.1, on the reverse strand, counting down.
GTAACCCTAGGCTGATTTACCTGCCTAGGGTTAGGGTTAGGGTTGAGCCTAGGGTTAGGGTTTCTTAAACCAGGAAGCCCTGAGCTCCAGGCACACTGCAGCTGCAAAAGGCATCCCAAAGAGAGCGCAAAACTGCCACAACATGGCTGTCTCCACCCCTTTTTCCTTGGGACCTTCCCTAACCCTAGCCTGATTTACCTGCCTAGGGTTAGGGTTAGGGTTGAGCCTAGGGTTAGGGTTTCTTAAACCAGGAAGCCCTGAGCTCCAGGCAAACTGCAGCTGCAAAAGGCATCCCAAAGAGAGCGCAAAACTGCCACAAGATGGCTGTCTCCACTGTTTTTTCCTTGGGATGTAACTTAACCCTAGGTGATATACTTGCCTATGGAAAAGGTTATTACAGAGCCTAGGGTTAGGGTTTCTTAAACGAGGAAGCCCTGATCTCCAGGCACACTGCAGCAGCAAAAGGCATCCCAAAGAGAGCGCAAAACTGCCACAACATGGCTGTCTCCACCCCTTTTTCCTTGGGACCTTCCCTAACACTAGCCTGATTTACCTGCCTAGGGTTAGGGTTAGGGTTGAGCCTAGGGTTAGGGTTTCTGAAACCAGGAAGCTCTGAGCTCCAGGCACACTGCAGCTGCAAAAGGCATCGCAAAGAGAGCGCAAAACTGCCACAACATGGCTGTCTCCACCCCTTTTTCCTTGGGACCTTCCGTAACCCTAGGCTGATTTACCTGCCTAGGGTCAGGGTTAGGGTTGAGCCTAGGGTTAGGGTTTCTCAAACCAGGAAGCCCTGAGCTCCAGGCACACTGCAGCTGCAAAAGGCATCTCAAAGAGAGGGCAAAACTGCCACAACATGGCTGTCGCCACTGTTGTTTCCTTGGGATGTTACTTAACCCTAGGTGATTTACTTGCCTATGGAAAATGTTATTACAGAACCTAGGGTTAGGGTTTCTTAAACGAGGAAGCCCTGATCTCCAGGCACACTGCATCCGCAAAGGCATCCCAAAGAGAGCGCAAAACTGCCACAACATGGCTGTCTCCACTGTTTTACCTTGGGATGTTACTTAACCCTAGGTGATTTACTTGCCTAAGGAGAAGGTTATTACAGAGCCTTGGGTTAGGGTTTCTTAAACGAGGAAGCCCTGAGCTCCAGACACACTGCAGCTGCAAAAGGCATCCCAAAGAGAGCGCAAAACTGCCACAACATGGCTGTCTCCACCCCTTTTTCCTTGGGACCTTCCGTAACCCTAGGCTGATTTACCTGCTTAGGGTTCGGGTTAGGGTTGAGCCTAGGGTTAGGGTTTCTCAAACCAGGAAGCCCTGAGCTCCAGGCACACTGCAGCTGCAAAAGGCATCCCAAAGAGAGCGCAAAACTGCCACAACATGGCTGTCTCCACCCCTTTTTCCTTGGGACCTTCCCTAACCCTAGGCTGATTTACCTGCCTAGGGTTAGGGTTAGGGTTGAGGCTAGGGTTAGGGTTTCTTAAACCAGGAAGCCCTGAGCTCCAGGCACACTGCAGCTGCAAAAGGCATCCCAAAGAGAGCGCAAAACTGCCACAACATGGCTGTCTCCACTGTTTTTTCCTTGTGATGTTACTTAACCCTAGGTGATTTACTTGCCTATGGAAAAGGTTATTACAGAGCCTAGAGTTAGGGTTTCTTAAACCAGGAAGCCCTGATCTCCAGGCACACTGCAGCTGCAAAAGGCATCCCAAAGAGAGCGCAAAACTGCCACAACATGGCTGTCTCCACCCCTTTTTCCTTGGGACCTTCCCTAAACATAGCCTGATTTACCTGCCTAGGGTTAGGGTTAGGGTTGAGCCTAGGGTTAGGGTTTCTCAAACCAGGAAGCCCTGGCTCCAGGCACACTGCAGCTGCAAAAGGCATCCCAAAGAGAGCGCAAAACTGCCACAACATGGCTGTCTCCACTGTTTTTTCCCTGGGATGTTACTTAACCCTAGGTGATTTATTTGCCTATGGAAAAGGTTATTACAGAGCCTAGAGTTAGGGTTTCTTAAACCAGGAAGCCCTGAGCTCCAGGCACACTGCAGCTGCAAAAGGCATCCCAAAGAGAGCGCAAAACTGCCACAACATGGCTGTCTCCACGTCTTTTTCCTTGGGACCTTCCCTAACACTAGGCTGATTTACCTGCCTAGGGTTAGGGTTAGGGTTGAGCCTAGGGTTAGGGTTTCTCAAACCAGGAAGCTCTGAGCTCCAGGCACACTGCAGCTGCAAAAGGCATCCCAAAGAGAGCGCAAAACTGCCACAACATGGCTATCTCTAGTCCTTTTTCCTTGGGACCTTCCGTAACCCTAGGCTGATTTACCTGCCTAGGGTTAGGGTTACGGTTGAGCCTAGGGATAGGGTTTCTCAAACCAGGAAGCCCTGAGCTCCAGGCACACTGCAGCTGCAAAAGGCATCCCAAAGAGAGCGCAAAACTGCCACAACATGGCTGTCTCCACTGTTTTTTCCTTGGGATGTTACTTAACCCTAGGTGATTTACTTGCCTATGGAAAAAGTTATTACAGAACCTAGGGTTAGGGTTTCTTAAACGAGGAAGCCCTGAGCTCCAGGCACACTGCAGCTGCAAAAGGCATCCCAAAGAGAGCGCAAAACTGCCACAACATGGCTGTCTCCACCCCTTTTTCCTTGGGACCTTCCCTAACCCTAGCCTGAATTACCTGCCTAGGGTTAGGGTTAGGGTTGAGCCTAGGGTTAGGGTTTCTTAAACCAGGAAGCCCTAAGCTCCAGGCAAACTGCAGCTGCAAAAGGCATCCCAAAGAGAGCGCAAAACTGCCACAAGATGGCTGTCTCCACCCCTTTTTCCTTGGGACCTTCCCTAACCCTAGGCTGATTTACCTGCCTAGGGTTAGGGTTAGGGTTGAGCCTAGGGTTAGGGTTTCTCAAACCAGGAAGCCCTGGCTCCAGGCACACTGCAGCTGCAAAAGGCATCCCAAAGAGAGCGCAAAAGTGCCACAACGTGGCTGTCTCCACCCCTATTTCCTTGGGACCTTCCGTAACCCTAGGCTGATTTACCTGCCTAGGGTTAGGGTTAGGGTTGAGCCTAGGGTTAGGTTTTCTTAAACGAGGAAGCCGTGATGTCCAGGCACACTGCATCCGCAAAGGCATCCCAAAGAGAGCGCAAAACTGCCACAACATGGCTTTCTCCACCCCTTTTTCCTTGGGACCTTCCGTAACCCTAGGCTGATTTACCTGCCTAGGGTTAGGGTTAGGGTTGAGCCAAGGGTTAGGGTTTCTTAAACCAGGAAGCCCTGAGCTCCAGGCACACTGCAGCTGCAAAAGGCATCCCAAAGAGAGCGCAAAACTGCCACAACATGGCTGTCTCCACTGTTGTTTCCTTGTGATGTTACTTAACCCTAGGTGATTTACTTGCCTATGGAAAATTTTATTACAGAACCTAGGGTTAGGGTTTCTTAAACGAGGAAGCCCTGATCTCCAGGCACACTGCATCCGCAAAGGCATCCCAAAGAGAGCGCAAAACTGCCACAACATGGCTTTCTCCACCCCTTCTTCCTTGGGACCTTCCCTAACTCTAGGCTCATTTACCTGCCTAGGGTTAGGGTTAGGGTTGAGCCTAGGGTTAGGGTTTCTCAAAACACAAAGCCCTGGCTCCAGGCACACTGCAGCTGCAAAAGGCATCCCAAAGAGAGCGCAAAACTGCCACAACATGGCTATCTCTAGCCCTTTTTCCTTGGGACCTTCCCTAACCCTAGGCTGATTTACCTGCCTAGGGTTAGGGTTGGGGTTGAGCCTAGGGATAGGGTGTCTTAAACCAGGAAGCCCTGAGCTCCAGGCACACTGCAGCTGCAAAAGGCATCCCAAAGAGAGCACAAAACTGCCACAACATGGCTGTCTCCACTGTTTTTTCCTTGGGATGTTACTTAACCCTAGGTGATTTACTTGCCTATGGAAAAAGTTATTACAGAACCTAGGGTTAGGGTTTCTTAAACGAGGAAGCCCTGATCTCCAGGCACACTTCAGCTGCAAAGGAATCCCAAAGAGAGCGCAAAACTGCCACAACATGGCTTTCTCCACCCCTTCTTCCTTGGGACCTTCCCTAACCATAGGCGGATTTACCTGCCTAGGGTTAGGGTTTGGGTTGAGCCTAGGGTTAGGGTTTCTCAAACCAGGAAGCCCTGAGCTCCAGGCACACTGCAGCTGCAAAAGGCATCCCAAAGAGAGCGCAAAACTGCCACAACATGGCTGTCTCCACCTCTTTTTCCTTGGGACCTTCCCTAACCCTAGCCTGATTTACCTGCCTAGGGTTAGGGTTAGGGTTGAGCCTAGGGTTAGGGTTTCTCAAACCAGGAAGCCCTGAGCTCCAGGCACACTGCAGCTGCAAAAGGCATCCCAAAGAGAGCGCAAAACTGCCACAACATGGCTGTCTCCACCCCTTTTTCCTTTGGACCTTCCGTAACCCTAGGCTGATTTACCTGCCTAGGGTTAGGGTTAGGGTTGAGCCAAGGGTTAGGGTTTCTTAAACCAGGAAGCCCTGAGCTCCAGGCACACTGCAGCTGCAAAAGGCATCCCAAAGAGAGCGCAAAACTGCCACAACATGGCTGTCTCCACTGTTGTTTCCTTGTGATGTTACTTAACCCTAGGTGATTTACTTGCCTATGGAAAAAGTTATTACAGAACCTAGGGTTAGGGTTTCTTAAACGAGGAAGCCCTGAGCTCCAGGCACACTGCAGCTGCAAAAGGCATCCCAAAGAGAGCGCAAAACTGCCACAACATGGCTGTCTCCACTGTTTTTTCCTTGGGATGTTACTTAACCCTAGGTGATTTACTTGCCTATGGAAAAAGTTATTACAGAACCTAGGGTTAGGGTTTCTTAAACGAGGAAGCCCTGATCTCCAGGCACACTTCAGCTGCAAAGGCATCCCAAAGAGAGCGCAAAACTGCCACAACATGGCTTTCTCCACCCCTTCTTCCTTGGGACCTTCCCTAACCATAGGCGGATTTACCTGCCTAGGGTTAGGGTTAGGGTTGAGCCTAGGGTTAGGGTTTCTTAAACCAGGAAGCCCTGAGCTCCAGGCACACTGCAGCTGCAAAAGGCATCCCAAAGAGAGCGCAAAACTGCCACAACATGGCTGTCTCCACCCCTTTTTCCTTTGGACCTTCCGTAACCCTAGGCTGATTTACCTGCCTAGGGTTAGGGTTAGGGTTGAGCCTACGGCTAGGGTTTCTTAAACCAGGAAGCCCTGAGCTCCAGGCACACTGCAGCTGCAAAAGGCATCCCAAAGAGAGCGCAAAACTGCCACAACATGGCTGTCTCCACTGTTGTTTCCTTGTGATGTTACTTAACCCTAGGTGATTTACTTGCCTATGGAAAAAGTTATTACAGAACCTAGGGTTAGGGTTTCTTAAACGAGGAAGCCCTGAGCTCCAGGCAAACTGCAGCTGCAAAAGGCATCCCAAAGAGAGCGCAAAACTGCCACAACATGGCTGTCTCCACTGTTTTTTCCTTGGGATGTTACTTAACCCTAGGTGATTTACTTGCCTATGGAAAAAGTTATTACAGAACCTAGGGTTAGGGTTTCTTAAACGAGGAAGCCCTGATCTCCAGGCACACTTCAGCTGCAAAGGCATCCCAAAGAGAGCGCAAAACTGCCACAACATGGCTTTCTCCACCCCTTCTTCCTTGGGACCTTCCCTAACCCTAGGCGGATTTACCTGCCTAGGGTTAGGGTTAGGGTTGAGCCTAGGGTTAGGGTTTCTCAAACCAGGAAGCCCTGAGCTCCAGGCACACTGCAGCTGCAAAAGGCATCCCAAAGAGAGCGCAAAACTGCCACAACGTGGCTGTCTCCACCCCTATTTCCTTGGGACCTTCCGTAACCCTAGGCTGATTTACCTGCCTAGGGTTAGGGTTAGGGTTGAGCCTAGGGTTAGGGTTTCTTAAACCAGGAAGCCCTAAGCTCCAGGCAAACTGCAGCTGCAAAAGGCATCCCAAAGAGAGCGCAAAACTGCCACAACATGGCTGTCTCCACTGTTTTTTCCTTGGGATGTAACTTAACCCTAGGTGATATACTTGCCTATGGAAAAGGTTATTACAGAGCCTAGGGTTAGGGTTTCTTAAACGAGGAAGCCCTGATCTCCAGGCACACTGCAGCAGCAAAAGGCATCCCAAAGAGAGCGCAAAACTGCCACAACATGGCTGTCTCCACCCCTTTTTCCTTGGGACCTTCCCTAACACTAGCCTGATTTACCTGCCTAGGGTTAGGGTTAGGGTTGAGCCTAGGGTTAGGGTTTCTGAAACCAGGAAGCTCTGAGCTCCAGGCACACTGCAGCTGCAAAAGGCATCGCAAAGAGAGCGCAAAACTGCCACAACATGGCTGTCTCCACCCCTTTTTCCTTGGGACCTTCCGTAACCCTAGGCTGATTTACCTGCCTAGGGTCAGGGTTAGGGTTGAGCCTAGGGTTAGGGTTTCTCAAACCAGGAAGCCCTGAGCTCCAGGCACACTGCAGCTGCAAAAGGCATCTCAAAGAGAGGGCAAAACTGCCACAACATGGCTGTCGCCACTGTTGTTTCCTTGGGATGTTACTTAACCCTAGGTGATTTACTTGCCTATGGAAAATGTTATTACAGAACCTAGGGTTAGGGTTTCTTAAACGAGGAAGCCCTGATCTCCAGGCACACTGCATCCGCAAAGGCATCCCAAAGAGAGCGCAAAACTGCCACAACATGGCTGTCTCCACTGTTTTACCTTGGGATGTTACTTAACCCTAGGTGATTTACTTGCCTAAGGAGAAGGTTATTACAGAGCCTTCGGTTAGGGTTTCTTAAACGAGGAAGCCCTGAGCTCCAGGCACACTGCAGCTGCAAAAGGCATCCCAAAGAGAGCGCAAAACTTCCACAACATGGCTGTCTCCACCCCTTTTTCCTTGGGACCTTCCGTAACCCTAGGCTGATTTACCTGCTTAGGGTTAGGGTTAGGGTTGAGCCTAGGGTTAGGGTTTCTCAAACCAGGAAGCCCTGAGCTCCAGGCACACTGCAGCTGCAAAAGGCATCCCAAAGAGAGCGCAAAACTGCCACAACATGGCTGTCTCCACCCCTTTTTCCTTGGGACCTTCCCTAACCCTAGGCTGATTTACCTGCCTAGGGTTAGGGTTAGGGTTGAGGCTAGGGTTAGGGTTTCTTAAACCAGGAAGCCCTGAGCTCCAGGCACACTGCAGCTGCAAAAGGCATCCCAAAGAGAGCGCAAAACTGCCACAACATGGCTGTCTCCACTGTTTTTTCCTTGTGATGTTACTTAACCCTAGGTGATTTACTTGCCTATGGAAAAGGTTATTACAGAGCCTAGAGTTAGGGTTTCTTAAACCAGGAAGCCCTGATCTCCAGGCACACTGCAGCTGCAAAAGGCATCCCAAAGAGAGCGCAAAACTGCCACAACATGGCTGTCTCCACCCCTTTTTCCTTGGGACCTTCCCTAAACATAGCCTGATTTACCTGCCTAGGGTTAGGGTTAGGGTTGAGCCTAGGGTTAGGGTTTCTCAAACCAGGAAGCCCTGGCTCCAGGCACACTGCAGCTGCAAAAGGCATCCCAAAGAGAGCGCAAAACTGCCACAACATGGCTGTCTCCACTGTTTTTTTCCTTGGGATGTTACTTAACCCTAGGTGATTTATTTGCCTATGGAAAAGGTTATTACAGAGCCTAGAGTTAGGGTTTCTTAAACCAGGAAGCCCTGAGCTCCAGGCACACTGCAGCTGCAAAAGGCATCCCAAAGAGAGCGCAAAACTGCCACAACATGGCTGTCTCCACCCCTTTTTCCTTGGGACCTTCCCTAAACCTAGGCTGATTTACCTGCCTAGGGTTAGGGTTAGGGTTGAGCCTAGGGTTAGGGTTTCTTAAACCAGGAAGCCCTGAGCTTCAGGCACACTGCAGCTGCAAAAGGCATCCCAAAGAGAGCGCAAAACTGCCACAACATGGCTATCTCTAGCCCTTTTTCCTTGGGACCTTCCGTAACCCTAGGCTGATTTACCTGCCTAGGGTTAGGGTTAGGGTTGAGCCTAGGGATAGGGTTTCTTAAACCAGGAAGCCCTGAGCTCCAGGCAAACTGCAGCTGTAAAAGGCATTCCAAAGAGAGCGCAAAACTGCCACAACATGGCTGTCGCCACTGTTGTTTCCTTGGGATGTTACTTAAACCTAGGTGATTTTCTTGCCTATGGAAAATGTTATTACAGAACCTAGGGTTAGGGTTTCTTAAACGAGGAAGCCCTGATCTCCAGGCACACTGCATCCGCAAAGGCATCCCAAAGAGAGCGCAAAACTGCCACAACATGGCTGTCTCCACTGTTTTACCTTGGGATGTTACTTAACCCTAGGTGATTTACTTGCCTAAGGAGAAGGTTATTACAGAGCCTTCGGTTAGGGTTTCTTAAACGAGGAAGCCCTGAGCTCCAGGCACACTGCAGCTGCAAAAGGCATCCCAAAGAGAGCGCAAAACTGCCACAACATGGCTGTCTCCACCCCTTTTTCCTTGGGACCTTCCGTAACCCTAGGCTGATTTACCTGCTTAGGGTTAGGGTTAGGGTTGAGCCTAGGGTTAGGGTTTCTCAAACCAGGAAGCCTGAGCTCCAGGCACACTGCAGCTGCAAAAGGCATCCCAAAGAGAGCGCAAAACTGCCACAACATGGCTGTCTCCACCCCTTTTTCCTTGGGACCTTCCCTAACCCTAGGCTGATTTACCTGCCTAGGGTTAGGGTTAGGGTTGAGGCTAGGGTTAGGGTTTCTTAAACCAGGAAGCCCTGAGCTCCAGGCACACTGCAGCTGCAAAAGGCATCCCAAAGAGAGCGCAAAACTGCCACAACATGGCTGTCTCCACTGTTTTTTCCTTGTGATGTTACTTAACCCTAGGTGATTTACTTGCCTATGGAAAAGGTTATTACAGAGCCTAGAGTTAGGGTTTCTTAAACCAGGAAGCCCTGATCTCCAGGCACACTGCAGCTGCAAAAGGCATCCCAAAGAGAGCGCAAAACTGCCACAACATGGCTGTCTCCACCCCTTTTTCCTTGGGACCTTCCCTAAACATAGCCTGATTTACCTGCCTAGGGTTAGGGTTAGGGTTGAGCCTAGGGTTAGGGTTTCTCAAACCAGGAAGCCCTGGCTCCAGGCACACTGCAGCTGCAAAAGGCATCCCAAAGAGAGCGCAAAACTGCCACAACATGGCTATCTCTAGCCCTTTTTCCTTGGGACCTTCCGTAACCCTAGGCTGATTTACCTGCCTAGGGTTAGGGTTAGGGATGAGCCTAGGGATAGGGTTTCTTAAACCAGGAAGCCCTGAGCTCCAGGCAAACTGCAGCTGTAAAAAGGCATTCCAAAGAGAGCGCAAAACTGCCACAACATGGCTGTCGCCACTGTTGTTTCCTTGGGATGTTACTTAAACCTAGGTGATTTTCTTGCCTATGGAAAATGTTATTACAGAACCTAGGGTTAGGGTTTCTTAAACGAGGAAGCCCTGATCTCCAGGCACACTGCATCCGCAAAAGGCATCCCAAAGAGAGCGCAAAACTGCCACAACATGGCTGTCTCCACTGTTTTACCTTGGGATGTTACTTAACCCTAGGTGATTTACTTGCCTAAGGAGAAGGTTATTACAGAGCCTTGGGTTAGGGTTCTTAAACGAGGAAGCCCTGAGCTCCAGGCACACTGCAAGCTGCAAAAGGCATCCCAAAGAGAGCGCAAAACGTGCCACAACATGGCTGTCTCCACTGTTTTTTCCTTGTGATGTTACTTAACCCTAGGTGATTTGCTTGCCTATGGAAAAGGTTATTACAGAGCCATAGAGTTAGGGTTTCTTTAACCAGGAAGCCCTGAGCTCCAGGCACACTGCAGCTGCAAAAGGCATCCCAAAGAGAGCGCAAAACTGCCACAACATGGCTGTCTCCACCCCTTTTTCCTTGGGACCTTCCCTAAACATAGCCTGATTTACCTGCCTAGGGTTAGGGTTAGGGTTGAGCCTAGGGTTAGGGTTTCTCACACCAGGAAGCCCTGGCTCCAGGCACACTGCAGCTGCAAAAGGCATCCCAAAGAGAGCGCAAAACTGCCACAACATGGCTGTCTCCACTGTTTTTTCCTTGGGATGTTACTTAACCCTAGGTGATTTATTTGCCTAGGGAAAAGGTTATTACAGAGCCTAGAGTTAGGGTTTCTTAAACCAGGAAGCCCTGAGCTCCAGGCACACTGCAGCTGCAAAAGGCATCCCAAAGAGAGCGCAAAACTGCCACAACATGGCTGTCTCCACCCCTTTTTTCCTTGGGACCTTCCCTAACCATAGGCGGATTTACCTGCCTAGGGTTAGGGTTAGGGTTGAGCCTAGGGTTAGGGTTTCTCAAACCAGGAAGCCCTGAGCTCCAGGCACACTGCAGCTGCAAAAGGCATCCCAAAGAGAGCGCAAAACTGCCACAACATGGCTGTCTCCACTGTTTTTTTCCTTGTGATGTTACTTAACCCTAGGTGATTTACTTGCCTATGGAAAAGGTTATTACAGAGCCTAGAGTTAGGGTTTCTTAAACGAGGAAGCCCTGAGCTCCAGGCACACTGCAGCTGCAAAAGGCATCCCAAAGAGAGCGCAAAACTGCCACAACATGGCTGTCCTCCACCCCTATTTCCTTGGGACCTTCCCTAACACTAGGCTGATTTACCTGCCTAGGGTTAGGGTTAGGGTTGAGCCTAGGGTTAGGGTTTCTCAAACCAGGAAGCTCTGAGCTCCAGGCACACTGCAGCTGCAAAAGGCATCCCAAAGAGAGCGCAAAACTGCCACAACATGGCTGTCTCCACCCCTTTTTCCTTGGGACCTTCCCTAAACCTAGGCTGATTTACCTGCCTAGGGTTAGGGTTAGGGTTGAGCCTAGGGTTAGGGTTTCTTAAACCAGGAAGCCCTGAGCTTCGAGGCACACTGCAGCTGCAAAAGGCATCCCAAAGAGAGCGCAAAACTGCCACAACATGGCTATCTCTAGTCCTTTTTTCCTTGGGACCTTCCGTAACCCTAGGCTGATTTACCTGCCTAGGGTTAGGGTTACGGGTTGAGCCTAGGGATAGGGTTTCTCAAACCAGGAAGCCCTGAGCTCCAGGCAAACTGCAGCTGCAAAAGGCATCCCAAAGAGAGCGCAAAACTGCCACAACATGGCTGTCTCCACTGTTTTTTTCCTTGGGATGTTACTTTAACCCTAGGTGATTTACTTGCCTATGGAAAAAGTTATTACAGAACCTAGGGTTAGGGTTTCTTTAAACGAGGAAGCCCCTGAGCTGCCAGGCACACTGCAGCTGCAAAAGGCATCCCAAAGAGAGCGCAAAACTGCCACAACATGGCTGTCTCCACCCCTTTTTCCTTGGGGACCTTCCCTAACCCTAGCCTGATTTACCTGCCTAGGGTTAGGGTTAGGGTTGAGCCTAGGGTTAGGGTTCTTAAACCAGGAAGCCTAAGCTCCAGGCAAACTGCAGCTGCAAAAGGCATCCCAAAGAGAGCGCAAAACTGCCACAAGATGGCTGTCTCCACCCCTTTTTCCTTGGGACCTTTCCCTAACCCTAGGCTGATTTACCTGCCTAGGGTTAGGGTTAGGGTTGAGCCTAGGGTTAGGGTTTCTCAAACCAGGAAGCCCTGGCTCCAGGCACACTGCAGCTGCAAAAGGCATCCCAAAGAGAGCGCAAAAGTGCCACAACGTGGCTGTCTCCACCCCTATTTCCTTGGGACCTTCCGTAACCCTAGGCTGATTTACCTGCCTAGGGTTAGGGTTAGGGTTGAGCCTAGGGTTAGGTTTTCCTAAACGAGGAAGCCGTGATGTCCCAGGCACACTGCATCCGCAAAGGCATCCCAAAGAGAGCGCAAAACTGCCACAACATTGGCTTTCTCCACCCCTTTTCCTTGGGACCTTCCGTAAACCTAGGCTGATTTACCTGCCTAGGGTTAGGGTTAGGGTTGAGCCAAGGGTTAGGGTTTCTTAAACCAGGAAGCCCTGAGCTCCAGGCACACTGCAGCTGCAAAAGGCATCCCAAAGAGAGCGCAAAACTGCCACAACATGGCTGTCTCCACTGTTGTTTCCTTGTGATGTTACTTAACCCTAGGTGATTTACTTGCCTATGGAAAATTTTATTACAGAACCTAGGGTTAGGGTTTCTTAAACGAGGAAGCCCTGATCTCCAGGCACACTGCATCCGCAAAGGCATCCCAAAGAGAGCGCAAAACTGCCACAACATGGCTTTCTCCTCCACCCCTTCTTCCTTGGGACCTTCCCTAACTCTAGGGCTCATTTACCTGCCTAGGGTTAGGGTTAGGGTTGAGCCTAGGGTTAGGGTTTCTCAAACCACAAAGCCCTGGCTCCAGGCACACTGCAGCTGCAAAAGGCATCCCAAAGAGAGCGCAAAAACTGCCACAACATGGCTATCTCTAGCCCTTTTTCCTTGGGACCTTCCCTAACCCTAGGCTGATTTACCTGCCTAGGGTTAGGGTTGGGGTTGAGCCTAGGGTTAGGGTTTCTTAAACCAGAAGCCCTGAGCTCCAGGCACACTGCAGCTGCCAAAAGGCATCCCAAAGAGAGCGCAAAAACTGCCACAACATGGCTGTCTCCACTGTTTTTTCCTTGGGATGTTACTTAACCTAGGTGATTTACTTGCCTATGGAAAAAGTTATTACAGAACCTAGGGTTAGGGTTTCTTAAACGAGGAAGCCCTGATCTCCAGGCACACTTCAGCTGCAAAGGAATCCCAAAGAGAGCGCAAAACTGCCACAACATGGCTTTCTCCACCCCTTCTTCCTTGGGACCTTCCCTAACCATAGGCGGATTTACCTGCCTAGGGTTAGGGTTTGGGTGAGCCTAGGGTTAGGGTTTCTCAAACCAGGAAGCCCTGAGCTCCAGGCACACTGCAGCTGCAAAAGGCATCCCAAAGAGAGCGCAAAACTGCCACAACATGGCTGTCTCCACCTCTTTTTCCTTGGGACCTTCCCTAACCCTAGCCTGATTTACCTGCCTAGGGTTAGGGTTAGGGGTTGAGCCTAGGGTTAGGGTTTCTCAAACCAGGAAGCCCTGGCTCCAGGCACACTGCAGCTGCAAAAGGCATCCCAAAGAGAGCGCAAAACTGCCACAACATGGCTGTCTCCACCCCTTTTTCCTTTGGACCTTCCGTAACCCTAGGCTGATTTACCTGCCTAGGGTTAGGGTTAGGGTTGAGCCAAGGGTTAGGGTTTCTTAAACCAGGAAGCCCTGAGCTTCCAGGCACACTGCAGCTGCAAAAGGCATCCCAAAGAGAGCGCAAAACTGCCACAACATGGCTGTCTCCACTGTTGTTTCCTTGTGATGTTACTTAACCCTAGGTGATTTACTTGCCTATGGAAAAAGTTATTACAGAACCTAGGGTTAGGGTTCTTAAACGAGGAAGCCCTGAGCTCCAGGCACACTGCAGCTGCAAAAGGCATCCCAAAGAGAGCGCAAAACTGCCACAACATGGCTGTCTCCACTGTTTTTTCCTTGGGATGTTACTTACCCTAGGTGATTTACTTGCCTATGGAAAAAGTTATTACAGAACCTAGGGTTAGGGTTTCTTAAACGAGGAAGCCCTGATCTCCAGGCACACTTCAGCTGCAAAGGCATCCCAAAGAGAGCGCAAAACTGCCACAACATGGCTTTCTCCACCCCTTCTTCCTTGGGACCTTCCCTAACCATAGGCGGATTTACCTGCCTAGGGTTAGGGTTAGGGTTGAGCCTAGGGTTAGGGTTTCTTAAACCAGGAAGCCCTGAGCTCCAGGCACACTGCAGCTGCAAAAGGCATCCCAAAGAGAGCGCAAAACTGCCACAACATGGCTGTCTCCACCCCTTTTTTCCTTTGGACCTTCCGTAACCCTAGGCTGATTTACCTGCCTAGGGTTAGGGTTAGGGTTGAGCCTACGGTTAGGGTTTCTTAAACCAGGAAGCCCTGAGCTCCAGGCACACTGCAGCTGCAAAAGGCATCCCAAAGAGAGCGCAAAGTGCCACAACATGGCTGTCTCCACTGTTGTTTCCTTGTGATGTTTACTTAACCCTAGGTGATTTACTTGCCTATGGAAAAAGTTATTACAGAACCTAGGGTTAGGGTTTCTTAAACGAGAAGCCCTGAGCTCCAGGCAAACTGGCAGCTGCAAAAGGCATCCCAAAGAGAGCGCAAAACTGCCACAACATGGCTGTCTCCACTGTTTTTTCCTTGGGATGTTACTTAACCCTAGGTGATTTACTTGCCTATGGAAAAAGTTATTACAGAACCTAGGGTTAGGGTTTCTTAAACGAGGAAGCCCTGATCTCCAGGCACACTTCAGCTGCAAAGGCATCCCAAAAGCAGAGCGCAAAACTGCCACAACATGGCTTTCTCCACCACCTTCTCCTTGGGACCTTCCCTAACCATAGGCGGACTTTACCTGCCTTGGTTAGGGTTAGGGTTGAGCTAGGGTTAGGGTTTCTCAAACCAGGAAAGCCCTGAGCTCCAGGCACAACTGCAGCTGCAAAAGGCATCCCAAAGAGAGCGCAAAAACTGCCACAACATGGCTGTCTCCACCCTCTTTTTCCTTGGGACCTTCCCTAACCCTAGGCTGATTTACCTGCCCTAGGGTTAGGGTTAGGGTTGAGCCTAGGGTTAGGGTTTCTCAAACCAGGAAGCCCTGGCTCCAGGCACACTGCAGCTGCAAAAGGCATCCCAAAGAGAGCGCAAAAACCTGCCACAACGTGGCTGTCTCCACCCCTATTTCCTTGGGACCTTCCGTAACCCTAGGCTGATTTACCTGCCTTAGGGTTAGGGTTAGGGTTGAGCCTAGGGTTAGGTTTTCTTAAACTGAGGAAGCCGTGATCTCAGCACACTGCATCCGCAAAGGCATCCCAAGAGAGCGCAAAACTGCCACACATGGCTTTCTCCACCCCTTCTTCCTTGGGACCTTCCCTAACCATAGGCGGATTACCTGCCTAGGGGTTAGGGTTAGGGTTGAGCCTAGGGTTAGGGTTTCTCAAACCAGGAAGCCCTGAGCTCCAGGCACACTGCAGCTGCAAAAGGCATTCCCAAAGAGAGCGCAAAAACTGCCACATACATGGCTGTCTCCACCTCTTTTTCCTTGGACCTTCCCTAAACCCTAGGCTGATTTACATGCCTAGGTTAGGGTTAGGTGTTGAGCCTAGGGGTTAGGGTTTTCTCAAACCAGGAAGCCCTGGCATCCAGGCACACTGCAGCCTGCAAAAAGGCATCCCAAAGAGAGCGCAAAACTGCCACAACGTGGCTGTCTCCACCCCCTATTTCCTTGGGACCTTCCGTAACCCTAGCTGATTTACCTGCCTAGGGTTTAGGGTTAGGGTTGAGCCTAGAGGTTAGGTTTTCTTAAACGAGGAAGCCGTGATCTCCAGGCACACTGCATCCGCAAAGGCATCCCAAAGAGAAGCGCAAAAACTGCCACAACATGGCTTTACTCCACCCCTTCTTCCTTGGGTCCGTCCCTAAACTCTAGGCTGATTTACCTGCCTAGGGTTAGGGTTAGGGTTGAGCCTAGGGATAGGGTTTCTTAAACCAGGAAGCCCCTGAGCTCCAGGCAAACTGCAGCTGTAAAAGGCATTCCAAAGAGAGCGCAAAACTGCCACAACATGGCTGTCGCCCACTGTTGTTTTCTTGGGATGTTACTTAAACCTAGGTGATTTTCTTGCCTATGGAAAATGTTATTACAGAACCTAGGGTTAGGGTTTCTTAAACGAGGAAGCCCTGATCTCCAGGCACACTGCATCCGCAAAAGGCATCCCAAAGAGAGCGCAAAAACTGCCACAACATGGCTGTCTCCACTGTTTTACCTTGGGATGTTACTTAACCCTAGGTGATTTACTTGCCTAAGGAGAAGTTTTAATTACAGAGCCTTGGTTAGGGTTTCTTTAACGAGGAAAGCCTGAGCTCCAGGCACACTGGCAGCTGGCAAAAGGCATCCCAAAGAGAGCGCAAAACTGCCACAACATGGCTGTCTCCACTGTTTTTTCCTTGTGATGTTACTTAACCCCTAGGTTGATTTACTTGCCTATGGAAAAGGTTATTACAGAGCCTAGAGTTAGGGTTTCTTAAACCAGGAAGCCCTGAGCTCCCAGGCACACTGCCAGCTGGCAAAAGGCCATCCCAAAGGAGAGCGCAAACTGCCACAACATGGCTGTCTCCACCCTTTCTTCTTGGGACCATTCCCTAAACATAGCCTGATTATACCTGCCTAGGGTTAGGGTTAGCGGTTGAGCCTAGGGTTAGGGGTTTCTCAAATCCAGGAAGCCCTGGCTCCAGGCACACTGCAGCTGCAAAAGGCATCCAAAGACGAGGGCAAAAACTGCCACAACATGGCTGTCCGCCACTGTTGTTTCCTTGGGATGTTACTTAACCCTAGCGTTGGATTTACTTGCCTAAGGAGAAGGTTATTACAGAGCCTTGGGTTAGGGTTTCTTAAACGAGGAAGCCCTGAGCTCCAGGCACACTGCAGCTGCAAAAGGCATCCCAAGAGAGAGCGCAAAACTGCCACAACATGGCTGTCTCCACTGTTTTTTCCTTGTGATGTTACTTAACCCTAGGTGATTTATTTGCCTAGGGAAAAGGTTATTACAGAGCCTAGAGTTAGGGTTTCTTAAACCAGGAAGCCCTGAGCTCCAGGCACACTGCAGCTGCAAAAGGCATCCCAAAGAGAGCGCAAACTGCCACAACATGGCTGTCTCCACCCCTTTTTCCTTGGGACCTTCCCTAAAATATAGCCTGATTTACCTGCCTAGGGTTGACGGGTTAGGGTTGAGCTAGGGTTAGGGTTTCTCAAACCAGAGAGAGCCCTGAGCTCCAGGCACACTGCAGCTGCAAAAGGCATCCCAAAGAGAGCGCAAAAACTGCCACAACATGGCTGTCTCCACTGTTTTTTCTTGTGATGTTACTTTAAACCTAGGTGATTTACTTGCCTATGGAAAAGGTTATTACAGAGCCTAGAGTTAGGTTTCTTAAACGAGGAAGCCCTGAGCTCCAGGCACACTGCAGCTGCAATAGGCATCCCAAAGAGAGCGCAAAACTGCCACAACATGGCTGTCTCCACGTCTTTTTCCTTGGGACCTTCCCTAACCCTAGGCTGATTTACCTGCCTAGGGTTAGGGTTAGGGTTGAGCCTAGGGTTAGGGTTTCTCAAACCAGGAAGCTCTGAGCTCCAGGCACACTGCAGCTGCATAAAGGCCCATCCCCAAAGAGAGCGCAAAACTGCCACAACATGGCTGTCTCCACCCTTTTTCCTTGGGACCTTCCCTAAACCTAGGCTGATTTACCTGCCTAGGGTTTGGGTTAGGGTTGAGCCTAGGGTTAGGGTTTCTTAAACCAGGAAGCCCTGAGCTTCAGGCACACTGCAGCTGCAAAAGGCATCCCAAAGAGAGCGCAAAACTGCCACAACATGGCTATCCTCTAGTCCTTTTTCCTTGGGACCTTCCGTACCTAGGCTGATTTACCTGCCTAGGGTTAGGGTTAGGGTTGAGCCTAGGGATAGGGTTTCTCAAACAGGAAGCCCTGAGCTCCAGGCAAACTGCAGCTGCAAAAGGCATCCCAAAGAGAGCGCAAAACTGCCACAACATGGCTTGTCTCCACTGTTTTTTCCTTGGGATGTTACATAACCCTAGGTGATTTACTTGCCTATGGAAAAAGTTATTACAGAACCTAGGGTTAGGGTTTCTTAATCGAAGGAAGCCCTGATCTCCAGGCACACTGCATCCGCAAAGGCATCCCAAAGAGAGCGCAACACTGCACTACAAGGCTTTCTCCACCCCTTCTTCCTTGGGACCTTCCCTAAGCCTAGGCGGATTAACCTGCCTAGGGTTAGGGTTAGGGTTTGAGCCTAGGGTGTAGGGTTTCTCAAACCAGGAAGCCCTGAGCTCCAGGTACACTGCAGCTGCAAAGGCATCCCAAGAGAGCGCAAAACTGCCAAACATGGCTGTCTCCACCCCTTTTTCCTTGGGACCTTCCCTAACCCTAGGCTGATTTACCTGCCTAGGGTTAGGGTTAGGGTTGAGCCTCAGGGTTAGGGTCTTCTCAAGACCGGAAGCCCTGGCTCCAGGCACGACTGGCAGCTGCAAAAAGGACATCCCAAAGAGAGCGCGAAGAAAGTGCCACAACGTGGCTGTCTCCACCCCTATTTCCTGGGACCTTCCGTAACCCTAGGCTGATTGACCTGCTCTGGCTAGGGGTTAGGGTTGAAGCCTAGGGTTAGGTTTTCTTTAAACGAGGCAAGCCGTGACTCGGTCCAGGCACACTCATCCGCAAAAGGCATCCCAAAGTGAGAGCGCAAAACTGCCACAAATGTGCCTTTCTCCACCCCTTTTTCCTTTGGGACCTTCCGTAACCCTAGGCAGATATTTACCTGCCTCTGGGTTTGGGTTAGGGTTGAGCCTAGGGTTAGGGTTTCTTATATCAGGAAGCCCTGAGCTCCTGGCACACTGCAGCTGCAAAAGGCATCCCGAAAGAGAGCGCAAACTGCCACAACATGGCTGTCTCCACTGTTGTTTCCTTGTGAATGTTACTTAACCCTAGGTGATTTACTATGCCTATGGAAAATTTTATTACAGAACCTAGGGTTAGGGTTTCTTAAACGAGGAAGCCTCTGATTCTCCAGGCACACATGCATCCGCAAAGGCATCCCAAAGAGAGCGCAAAACTGCCACAACATGGCTTTCTCCACCCCTTCTTCCTTGGGACCTTCCCTAACTCGAGCTCATTTACCTGCCTAGGGTTAGGGTTAGGGTTGAGCCTTGGGTTAGGGTTTCTCAAACCACAAAGCCCTGAGCTCCAGGCACAATGCAGCTGCAAAAGGGCATCCCAAAGAGAGCGCAAAACTGCCCACAACATGGCTATCTCTAGCCCTTTTTCCTTGGGACCTTCCCTAACCCTAGGCTGATTTGACCTGCCTAGGGTTAGGGTTGGGGTTGAGCCTAGGGATAGGGTTTCTTAAACCAGGAAGCCCTGAGTCCAGGCAAACTGCAGCTGCAAAAGGCATCCCAAAGAGAGCGCAAAACTGCCACAACATGGCTGTCTCCACTGTTTTTTCCTTGGGATGTTACTTACCACTAGGTGATTTACTTGCCTATGGAAAAAAGTTATTAACAGAACCTAGGGTTAGGGTTCTTAAACGAGGAAGCCCCTGATCTCCAGGCACACTTCAGCTGCAAAGGCATCCCAAAGAGAGCGCAAAACTGCCACAACATGGCTTTCTCCACCACCTTCTTCCTTGGGACCTTCCCTAACCATAGGCGGATTTACCTGCCTAGGGTTAGGGTTAGGGTTGAGCCTAGGGTTAGGGTTTCTCAAACCAGGAAGCCCTGAGCTCCAGGCACACTGCAGCTGCAAAGGCATTCCCCAAAGAGAGCGCAAACTGCCACAACATGGCTGTCTCCACCTCTTTTCCTTGGGACCCTTCACCTAACCCTAGGCTGATTTACCTGCCTAGGGTTAGGGTTAGGGTTGAGCCTAGGGTTAGGGTTTTCTCAAACCAGGAAGGCCCTGGCTCCCAGGCCCCACTGCAGCTGCAAAAGGCATCCGCAAAGAGAGCGCATAAAACTGCCACAACATGGCAGTCTCAACCCCCTATTTCCTTGGACCTTCCGTAACCTAGGCTGATTTACCTGCCTTAGGGTTAGGGTTAGGGTTTGAGCCTAGGTTAGGTTTTTCTTAAACGAGGAAGCCGTGATCACCAGGCACACTGCATCCGCAAAGGCATCCAAAGAGAGCGCAAAACTGCCACAACATGGCTTTCTCCACCCCTTCTTCCTTGGACCTTCCCTAACCATAGGAGGATTTACCTGCCTAGGGTTAGGGTTTGGTTGAGCCTAGGGGTTAGGGTTTCTCAACCAGAAGCCCTGAGCTCCAGGCACACTGCAAGCTGCAAAAGGCATCCCTAAGAGAGCGCAAAACTGCCACAACATGGCTGTCTCCACTGTTGTTTCCTTGTGATGTTACTTAACCCTAGGTGATTTACTTGCCTATGAAAAAGTTATTACAGAACTTAGGGTTAGGGTTATCTTAAACGAGGAAGCCCTGAGCTCCAGGCAAACTGCAGCTGCAAAAGGCATCC